>AYEL01089344.1:0-132697 GCA_000484575.1 Olivierus martensii | reverse complement strand
TAATTGTCTGTGTCAGTGCTGAGAAACTTTCTTACTATGTTGCATGTATTGAGTAGTGATGCTTTTTGTAGTGTTATGTATGTCTTGGGATGTAGATCTAATGTTTTGAGGCTTTTGTGTAGTGTGTGAGGGATTACTCGTGTGGAGGAGAGAATGATGGGTACTGTAACTACCTTTTGCATCCCCCAGAGACACTTAATTTCTTGTGAGAGTTCTATGTATTTGCTAATTTTTTGGGTGAATGCATCCTGGATGTTGTGTGTGTCTGGTATTGAGATGTCTATAATATAGATTTAATAATAATAATAATTTATTATTATTATTAACATGGGATTTTACATTATTTAGTTTTAAATTAGTTACTGAAAAAAAATTACTTTAGAAGATTGAATTTAGAAGAAGTGTGTGTTGTGAAGACTGACATTCACTTTTTAGATTTCTTATTTTGGTGTAAAGTATGATTTAGGAACATGCTTATAGGTTAAATATGTTTAGAACATAATTAACCTATAGTAGTTTGAAAAATAGGAAAAAACTTATATAAGGACATACAGTGTTTAAAATATGATGAGAAAACGCTGTTCAACTGTAATTGCATGACGACTTTGTTATGGGGTGTATTGTGACTAAGGTGTATTTGTTGGAGTGTTTAATAATTTGTTTTAAAATAATTTATTCCAGATAGGGTCAACAACAACTCCATTATTTTGATTGTTAGGCATTTCAAAATGCTCTTTAATTTATGATTATTTCTTTTTTGTTGAATCAGTCAGTAGTAGATGTGAGTACTGTTTGTAAGTCCATTATAACTACGTTTTTCTATATGTACAGTGGGAAGTGTGTGTAGTAGTTTGCAATTTTTTTACATTGTAGTTTTTCAAATTCTGAAAATTTGAAATTATTGTGCATTCTTTAAATATTTATCTAAAAAATTAGTTGTGTTAGTTGAGAATATGGGGATTTTTCTAGCAGACAGCATTATTTAAAGAAGTCTTATAAAATATTCAAATGAAAACTTAAAAGATATAAAAGCAAACTCAAAATACAATATTGCAAAAACAAAAAAAAATTAATGATCTTTTGTATTTAGTAATTATATCTGGTATTTAGAATCATCAGAAATTGCATAAATGATTGGAAATATTCATAGATTGGCATTCTGTATCAGATAGCAATATTTTCCAACGTAATCTGCTATTTTTTATTATTATTATTATTATTATTATTATTATTATTATTATTATTATCTAACAATTTATTTCAAAAATGGAAAAAAAATAAAATTTAACAGTCAAAGGTAAAAGCTAATTATTTATTTCAAAGATATGATTTGTTTTTATATCATCATCATCATCTAAATAGTTTGAACAGTTTCAACTAAAAATTTGAACAATGACAAATCATTGCAGATTCAACTTTTAAAATTATCAACACATTTCATTTCAATCTATTGTTTGAGACCTGAATTATCAAATTTTGTCAATAATGTTAAACCTATTGCAGCATTTCTGAAACTCTTATAAATTGATGAAACTATTAAATAGGGAAAATAAAAGATAAGTTTGAGTTTGATAAGTGATTTTTAGGTAGAGCTACAGTTCAATGATAGCTGACACAAGCAAAAAATATACATTTTTTACACAATTTTTATAACTTGAATGTCAGTTATTTTTAAAATATTGTGTATGTGTTCTTGAATTTTTATTTCAATATAAAAATAAGTTATTATTCAATATTTTTTAAAACATATGTTATAAACATTAAAATATCTTGTTGAAAAATATTATGAGCTCAAAGATAGAAATAATCTATCTCAGACATGTCAAATGCATAGCCTGTGCAATATTCAATCTCCACTCCTTTTATTACTCACTGGCATAAACGATTTTTAAAAGTCATGTATTTTACATTATTTTAACTACTGTCATAATTTGTAAATAGGATAATTCAATATCATCTTATTAATTTGAATAATAAATTAAATAATTAATTTTTTCTATTCTTTTTACTTTATATATAGAATGTGCCGAATTTTTTCAAATTTTAATTACTTACAAACAAAGCTATTATTGTAAAGTATAAACAATGGGAATGCAATCAATCTGAATGTTTAGTTGTTGCCTTCTCAACATTGCATTGTTTTTTGATGTAGCGTTTTCAGTACTGTGTTGTCCTTAAATGGTCCTCTTTAAGAACTGAGTTTGACACTACTGATTTATACATATAATTAAATATTATATATTTATAGGGTGTAAATTATCTCCTTCAAAAACTACACTACCGACGCTCTTCCGATCTGTAAATTATCTTCTTCAAAAAAACTACACTACAGATGTAGACGAAATTCAGGCGATTAAAGTGATATAAGACTTAGGGTCGCAAATCGCAAGCAACGCCGTAAATTGAACCTCAAACTAAGCTGAATGGCGTGGCGCTGAGTAGCACAAGCCAAGTGTGGGCGACTGTGTTCGCTCACACTTGGCTCACACTTTGCTTGATTGACAATGTGTAATGCAGCATCTTCTACAACAACATTCAAACGAGGCACAGGGCCTCCAGCTTCTCGTCTGAATACCTGTTAAGTTACAACAACATTACCAATGTACCGGTACTTTGGAAAATGATTTACATGGGTTTCAGTTGGAGTGTTACCATACCTAAAAGTTCCCGTTTCACGCAAGTTACGGTCTACAGTGTGAAAAGTCTCGTAAGTAGGCAGTACTCGCTGAGGGTAGCGTTCTTGGTACAGTCATCTTGCTGCCAGTGCATTACTACGAGCTTCGCCAAAATATATGTACATGTCGGCTAACTTGTTGTTGTCAAATTGATCCATAAGAACAGTATACCTTGTCCAATTGGTTAAACTAAATTAATCAACAGTCAACAGTGCAGTTTTTCTGCAATGACGTTGCAGCTCCTCTTCTTCGCCCTGCCCGGGCTTCTGATTTGTGACCCCAAGTGTCTTATATCATTTTAATCACCTGAATTTCGTCTATGTCATAGTGTAGTTTTTTTGAAGGAGATAATTTACACCCTGTATAAATTAGATAGCAATTTGAAAATATGAGTATAGACAATCCTTGATTTAATACTACCTATATTTATGACTATGATGTAAGTGATAAACTCTATGATAAGTAAATATAATTCACATTTGTATGAGTCCATATGTAATGGTCCAATAAACCAACAGCATATATTTTGTATCTAATTTACTATAATGCTGAATTGTGTGTTATAATGAATAATAATAAAAGACCATCAATGAATACAAATATTTTCAACTTATGATCACATTGTCTTATGACCTAGTAGTCAAAATGGAATCACTATTGGTTATTCCAAACTTACAGATAAATCTTAGAAAATGCCTATTAGACATTGTTTAGCCGATTGTTTGTAATAATTGCCTCTTGAATGGATAAAGATTGAATCAATCTGATATAGAAATAAGTTAAATATATCAAGAATGATTGTATCAAGGCTATAATAGTTTCAGAATACAGAGGACATTGTTAGAACTAACCAGGGGAGTGCCAACCATGGCCCCCTCCGATTTTGCCAACTTTTTCGTATTTTGTAGTACAACCCTCCCACAAAATTCATGGTGAAGTAATACGATGCACCTCTCAAGCATTGCCAAAAAAAAATAGGTTTAAAGTTTTTATATTCTTTATATACCGAGTCATATCACCCCAGCATTGAGTGCTGTGATAGCGCAATGTGTTCGGTGTTCGGCATGTGATTGATGTCACGAATGATAGAAAGGGTGTGGGTTCAAATCACTACTGATAATTTTTTTTTATTCTTTTTTTTATCGACGTTATATAACGTATTTTATTAATGAGAATTTATTTTTTTTATAATTATTTTATTTGCCATTTATTTATTTGCCACAAAATATTTTTTTTAATTAATACAAATTATATTATTATTCGTAGTCAGGATCCACCTCCATCTCTATGGTTGATGTGCATCTATTCGGATGATACTCATCATAAAAGCATCCAAAACATAATATTTTTTGACAATGTGCACATTTTATGAACCCTATATTTTTACAAGCACACTGTGTTTGCATTATTGAGGTAGGGAAACATATTTCATTGACATTTAGAAATAAAGGTCTCTCTTCAATTAATTTTGACGCGAACCATGCATATAAAATCATTGGTTTAAATATTGAGGCATTTAATTGATGTAATAACAACGAATGTATTTTTATCGCGTCTTCTCTAGTACTAATTTCCTGTTGTTCTCTTAATAAAGTGGAACAATTTTGCAAGCGTTTAATGAAAATCTTGACTTGCTGATAAAAATACACTTCACACGGTTGACAAAGGGGGGTACATTTAGGTGGAATGACCTTAACAGTACACGATGCTCTACCACTTTCATCTTCAAAAATCTCATCATATAATGTTGTGTCAGTTTGTCCTCCCCAAGAATCAATCAGTAACCAGAAATTTGTTTTTTTTCTATGTAAGGAGACAAACAATATTTCAAATAATTTGTATATATTTGCTTTGTTAATTTCCCTGACTTTGAGCATGTAACAAAAACATTTTTATAATCGCTCATTAATGTATCAATTTTAACTATAGAACCAAATTTTCCTGTTGATTCCTGCATACACAAAAAAATGACAGGTAATAATTTACCTGATGCAGTTAGAGTATACTGTGCTGTATAGGAATGTGTTATATCATGCAAGCTTTTCTTTCTGACAAGGATGGATTTTGAGCCTTGTGGAGCGAGAGATCTATTATATGGTATCTGATATTGGCAGCCCATTTGATCTGTATTAATAACAAAACCTAAATCAAAATTGGACATAATTTCCTTCGTCTGCATTTGAAATCGTTCAGCTGCCTCCAAAATTTCATCCATTGATGCAAGTTCTTTGCTACTGATAAATCTTGTTATTTTTCTCTGCCTTATGTTATACTTTTGTTTGAATCTGTTGACCCAACGAAGGCTGGCAGAGAATTTGAATTCTTCAGTTAACAGTGGGAAAGCTATTGTCATCGCCCACTGCTGCAAAGTTCACGTTGTGACCTGAAAACAAATGTTAATGTATATTTGATAAATCTCTAATTCTGTAATGTGCATATTTTATAAAATTGTATCTGCTCAAGACTCTCTCTAACTTCTTGGAAGTTTTGGAAGGTCTGCGTTTCGATGTAGTTCCATTTATCTATTACTGTTCCGCCTCGCATCACATCTTCTTTCCACACACACAGTATTTTCTTACTCAAAAAAAAAAAAAAAAAAAAAAAGAGTTTAAAGTTTCTATATTCTTGATATTCCAAGTCATATCGCCCCACCATCGAGTGCTGTCACAAACGATAGAAAGGATGTGAGTTCAAACCTCTACTGATAAGTTTCTTCTTCTTTTTTTTTTAATCGAAAATGAAGTGAATTATTGTATAATGTATTTTATTAATAAGAATTTATTCTTTGTAATTATTTTATCTGCCATACTCTTAAAACATTTCCATCACAAATATTAAATACACACATAAAGAAATGTAATTAAACATGTTTAAAGAGTATGACAAATAATTACAAAAAAATAAATTCTCATTAATAAAATATATTATACAATAATCCACTTCATTTTTGGAAAAAAAAAGAAGGGAAAAAAAATGACTAGTAGAAGTTCAAACCCACATCCTTTCTATTATTTGTGACAGCAATCAAACACCGAAAACATTGCACTATGACAGCACTCAACAATGGGGCGATATGACTCAGTATATAAAGAATATAGAAATTTTAAGCCCTTTTTTCGAGAATGCTTGAGAGGTGCATTGTATTACTTTACCATGGTTTTGTGAGAAGGTTGTACTACAAAATATGTAAAAATATGCAAAATTGGAGGGGGCCATGGATGGCACTCCCCTGGTAAGCATTAAAGCAGTATACTCTATTCTCAGTTTACTTCTGTTGGAAGTAAGCTGAGAATGGAGATATAGTGAACTTGCTGAAATCTCTGGAAGAAGAATTTCATGGCAAGCTATGACAAGAACACTTAATGAAGTAAGCTTCTATGCCAGAAAAGTAATAATCTGTATTTTCTTGTCAAAATTCAGAAAATAATGTATTTGAATTGGTGTCAACATACTATTTGAGATATGAACAGATGAAGCAAGGTTCTATTCACAAATAAGTCCAAATTCAGTCTGTAATCTGACAACTTTTATTTTGAGCAATCAGCCTTAAACATTAGATAAATCAGTCATTTTAGAGATAGAAGTCTATTTGGTATAAGTAAGGATCATTATCAATGATTGCACAGATCTCCAAATCTTTGAGGGAGGCATTTTGAACAGGCAATGTAATAAAGATAATCATTGAACTGCACATGCATCCATTTGCAGATGCAACAGGTCCAGGATTCATATTGGTGGATGACAAAGCTTGCCCATATAGGCATCATCTTGTGGATGCAAAATAATAATTTTTATCATGGTGTAACAATTATTATTTTGATTAGCAATTATTTTATATTAATTTAAATTTTATGCAGTTATTCATTTATAAGTTTCATAAATGATGATATCATTAGTGGGAATTCCAATAAGTAATCTTTCATTTATTCAAAATTAATATTATGTTATAAAGATAGTCCCTTTCACTATGTTTTTATTCAAATCAACATATTTATGCATTTGTTGATTCAAATAAAAGTAAAATGCTAGTGTTGAATGATAAAAAAAATGTTAAATAATAAAATGGCAATAAATTGAAATAAAGCAATGTAATGTTTTGTCAAACAGTTGAAAATATTTAATTTTACATACATCAGGATTTAAAATATTCACATTAATCTTTAGATTGAATATCAGAACTTTATATTATAATTCTTATACTCACTTAATATATAGGTTTCACTGTACATATTAGTATAAATATAGTGAAATATATCTGCAATTATCTTTAATAAGTCAATATAAATTATTTTGAAGAGAATTTTGAAAGGTATAGAGAAAAAATTAAAAAATAAATATGAAAAAATATATATTTCATCAAATAAAATCAAATTATTCATTTTTCAGAGATATGAAAATTTTCAGTGATATGTACTATGAAAAAAAAATCAAACTTTTATCTGTGAAGCAAATTGCAAAAGTAAGTAATGTAGTATTAAGAAAGCCATAAAATTTAAGTATTGTATTGTCTTATGCATTAAAATCATAAAATGGAAAATGAACTGGACCATAATCAAACAAACACAATGCTCAGTGTAATCAGAATTTAAAGAAAGTTTTAAGGAAAAACAAATAATGGTTTGATTGTGCTGTTTTATAACTCCAAGAACTGTTTCATTATGTATACAAAATGAGATGTTTAATCATACTTTTGCCATCTCCTTATTCCTTTGCCTTGCCCAGCAAAAAAAAGTAAGCAGAGGGATTTTTCTCCCTCAGCTTTATTGTGTTTTAGAGTAAAATAATAAATAGTAACCAGAAAAATGCCTGCGAGATTCAACTGAGGAAGAAAAATCTAATGAGGAATAAATTATCATATTACTTCAAGTGGGATAAGAAAAGTGTGTTATGTGTTTAATTTTTTTTGAAACATGTGAAGATTTTCTGATATGGTAAAAACTTCTTATTTTGCTTATTTTCATTACACAGTCATTTTCAGGAATTATCTACAGAATAACTACAAGAATTAAGTGTAATACATTTTGCTTTGATCCACAAGTCAGTTTTAGTTATGCCATTAGAACTTAATTATAACATTGGTCAATCAAGAGACTGCAATATTTGTGACATTAAGTTCTAATGTGTTTTCTTCCTTATCGTTTCTACTTTACATTTATAACTGTTTTAGTTTTATTCAAGTAATTCTGAATTTTGAATATTACAGTTTTTTAGTTTAATTATTTAGTAATTGAATAAATAAAACTTTATTTATGTAATGGTTGATGATGGCTATTACAATGTGCTGACAATGTTAATCATATATAATAATAATAATTTCATATAAACAGAGTTATAGTTATAAATTTAGAAAAATTTTGTTAATAATTTGTGTAATTCAAAACTTAATTATCAAAATGTTCTAAAATAAAATATAAAAACTCTCATATTTTTGAAATAATATTATATGATAAATTTTAAATAAACTTGACTTACCTTAGGTGGTGTGAAAGCCAATTCTTGGGGCAGATAAGTCTTGATGTTGCTATATGTCTTTAATTAAAACAGACAAAATGATTAATAAAAAAACAAAAATTTTTATTACTTAGAAAAATTTATACAAGAATCAGACAGCTAATTGAAAAATTACTAACATTATAAACAAAATCTGATTATTATTTTTTGCATTCTTGAACTTTTAAATATATAATAAAATCTCAAAGTTTCAGGTAAGGAGAAATAGATTGCCTCAAATTATTTTAAATATATGGAATATATCCTTAAAAAATTTTAAATGCATATTTTTATAATAGAATACTATATATACAGTATTTATATTACAGTAGGTCCTTGACTTACAACACTCTGACTTAAAATGCTGATTATCTACAATGAAAATCCATACTTACAACAACTGTCATCAATAATTTTGCTTATAATGGTAGCCAACTGACCAGATAGCCAAGTTGCCTCTAGGATGGAAGCATGTTGGATTTCCACCATGTAGTATTCATATTTAATTTGGTCTCATACCTCTTGGTTGTCCAGGCATCCAAGAGGCAAATTTATTGGGTGTCCAGGCTTGATCTATTTAACCCCATTCTAAATGCATGGAAGCATGGAATTTGGATTCCATGTTTCTGAAAAATTTTGATGGATCCAGCCCAGGTGTCAATTCACCTACTATAATGACTAACTGGTTCCAGTGGCGTAGCCCGATCTATCAGAACGAGCACAATTTTTTAATTTTTACCTCATTCAGAATTTATTAGTATATATTTAAAAATTTGATCAATTTATATTTTATCTAGCTACTACTTATTTATTTTTATTTTTTCGTATAGAATATAATTAATTATATTTTAGGCAAGTGTTGAGAAGATTTTATATTTTTGCAAGTGAACAAAAACAAAAATATGTGGATTTACATATTATTTTATTTTATCGTATTAATTTTTTCTCTCGGGACTTCTTAAAAACGAAAATATACAGAGATTTAATTATTTTTAACGAGAGATTATAAATAAACAGTGAAAAGTAAAATTTTAATAATAATTAACCGTTAAAATTTGAAAATTAAAAGATGGAACTTCTATATCACTCCATAATAAAAAAAATTGTTTTTTATTTTAATGATACGTAATTCTGGCTAAACCAAAATAGGATTTAAGATGAGAATTGCAAATTTAAAACGAGGAATATAATGCTTGTAAAAGAGAAAGTTCCTACCTTATAAAAAGATCCAATGCGAATCACAGATTGCCTCAGTGACTGTCGGAGGCAGTGAATAATTGGAGCAGAAGGGGCAACAGAAATTGCCCCACTACCACGGCGGGGAGACACTGGTTAAGTGGGAAACAGTTAAACGTTGGAAACAAAGGGATCTTCTTTTAACTGTTAACAAATCCAAACAAAATTCCTTCGAATTGCATATATACACACAAGATGCACCACAACACTTTTAATTCGTGCCACCAACTAATTGAGAAACGAAAGGCTGTTCTTGCCATGATACTAGCAACTTCTGCTTTGAGCATCAACGCCATCTGTTGTCAGACGGAGACTCCAAGGGGGAAAGAAGGGGATGCCCCTATGGTACCTCACCTCGCAGACAGGAGACATTGGATGTGATTCATACGCACTGTCTGTCCGAACATTAGTTCATTGCTAACGATACCCTTGCATTCTCCTTTGCATCTGTGCATTTTTGTATTTTTTAAAAATATAAATATATTCCTATCAATTAAATTTATTTGTGTAAGATGGAATACGACTACATTTATCAAGGCATTATCAGTGATTTAGTCACCTAATGTAGCTTGTCTGATAAAGACGATATCATCGTTTCGTGTTACACCTTAGATTTCCCAATTGCCGTGCTGAGGTGAAGCGGACAAATAGATATTGAAATAACGTGAGAATAATTCTATCGTTTCCGTCTGTTAACATCAAATAGCAAATAGAAGACATCAAACAGAGCTTTGTAACATTTATGCAGAGGTCTATAATAACAAAGTTGACTTAGATTTATTTGCACAAAACGAATATTTTCGAGACGGTCGAATATAAAATTAAATTTATTTATTTGGTTTTGGAAAAAAGATTTATAGAATTTCGTTCCACCTGAATAAGCCTTTACTTTTTGTATTATCTGTTTAAAACTAAGATTATTATTAGTGTAAATAAATACTGCACTTAAAAAGTAAAAAAAATCTCCTTTGAGTCTTCCAAAATCTTAGGATATTAAAACAGATAAAATATTCAAATAATGCGGATTTTATCTCTAATGGAATTGCAATATTAATCATAATAAACCGATTTTAAGTAAAAGATTTTTTACAGTAAAATCATATCTGAATTATCTTTTAAATTCTTCAAAAGTAAAAGCAGGCTATCTTTTACATTAATGAAAAAATCTCCTCAAAGAGGATATGGGACCTGAATATAAATTATTATATAGCATACAAAAAAAAATATTTTTTTGTATTAAAGTACTTCAGACTCGTTATACAATATTTAAAAGTTAAATTTTATTCGTGTTACAATTAAATATAGGATTAAACAATGTTAAATGTGAGAAAAATTTCTATAAAAGACTAATTCACATTTATTACAAGCTATATATTTTAATTAACAGAAGAACAATTTGACATAAGGCCTACATAAGCGAACTAATCTAAATTATTACAATTTTAAAATATAATTTAAACAAAACTAACCTGCTCTATAAATTATTTAGCTGTAGGGGGTCTGTATTTTCAATTGTTCTCAATGATAATTACCAAATATTTTGAATTTTCGAAATAAAAAAATAATAATTTAGATAAGTGTAATTTTTTTTTTGTTTTTCAAACAGATTAATTTAATTACTTTATTTTCATTGTACGTAAATTTATGGTTTATGTTTTCTTTCTATTCCTATTTTATGGAAAATAGTTTAGCCTGAATACTTTACATCTATTTTTAGCATTACAATTTTATGAAAATAAAATAGATTTTTATTCTTAAAAAAATTACCTGAATAATTTTTCGAAACCAATAAAGTCAATATAATAAATGTGATCGACACTTATTCTAATTTTATATAAAAAGATACATTTTAAATTAGTATTCTGTAAGATTTTGATTTCTTTAAATTGAATGATCATTTAACCGATAAGTTAGACGATAATAAAAGATTTTAAAATATTTTTTTATTTTAATTTAGCTTCTAAAAACTATTTTTTAAAAAAGGCTAAATTAAAATTTTTTGAATTAATTTATGATTTTGTTTAGAAATGTTATATCTGAAGTGAAGCATTCAACAATTTTCACAAATGCGATTAAATAAACAAAAAATGTTTAAATAATCTACAGTATTCTATAAATCTTAATTTATGAAAAATCTGATTTCTCATTACATTAAATCATCTTAAACTACAAACATATTTTAAAATTATCTGAAAGATTTTATTTTAAGAACTCATATAATTCTTTATATTTTTCGAACAAATACCAGCACTATATATTTATTTTGTACTAAATTATAATGAAAAGTTCCGGTGAACAGATATTTTAAATATAATATTTTATAGTCCATTAATATGCTTGCAATATTACGAATAAAATTTAAATAAAAATATATTCGGAATATTGTTTTAAATACAAACTTTTTAGAATTCCACAAATTATCAAATCATTCAGTTTTAATCTAGGAAGTTCTATAAAGAACCTTCCTTTATTTCAGTTATAATAATTAACATTTAAAAATATAAAGTTGGACAAAATTATTTTATATTTAATATTCTTTTATTATTGAAAAACAAAAGAATTTTTATGAAAAGATTGATGAAATAAATATTTTTGAGTACTATATTTTTTAAAAATTTGATCAAACATATTGGTTTTAAAAGGAAAAAAGCTTATGTTGAATATATCTGTGCTAATGTAAGAATATTATATTGTATTGTGTTATTGTAGTAGATAGACAATAATAACATCATTTATTATAGAACAAAATTGAAATAGAATATAAGAATTTAAGGGAAAAATCAAGTTTTTTAAAATGTGAATTTGGTATAATCATTGGATATAAAATATTTAAAAATAAAACAAAAAAAATTTAAAGTAATACTAATACAACTTTATATCTATATTAGATGATAATTGCATTTACGAGAGACACACTATTAAAAATTTATTTTATTCTAACTGTATAATTCCAAACTTATTTCTGTTAGATCCAGGATGAGTTTTTAAAATATAATTCGATAATAACCGTATAAAAGATAAATTCTTAAATGTAATATTTCTGAGATTGAATTTAATATTACAGTATATCCTTTATTACATAACCTTTCATATTAAACTATTTTATAAAAGTTAGGCCTATGTATTTTACTTTCGAGAAATTTGAAATAATTTTTAAAATAAATAAATAAAATTTAAAAGGAAGAAAGAATTATGATAATATATTATTAAAACATGTAATGTATTGTTCATTAAAAATAAAATAGCTATATAACATTATTTGTATATATTTTTATAATTTGATTCTTCATAGTTTTTAAAACTAACTTAAGTCTGATTAGAATATAAAAGAAATCATCCTTGGATATACTGGATTTCAAAATTCAATGGCAGCATTATAGCTTATTTGAATTTTTTCCAATTGTAAATAAGCCTAAAAAGTAGGTTAAAAATCTGAAAGAATATACTGTAGTATTAAAAATACATAAATCATATTATTCATTGATTTTATTGTGTTATAATTTATAAAACAAATTCCTTTAGAGGTTTATAAATGCGCACAGTTATAAATCTAAGTATTTCAATTCAAATTTTACATACAATTTCCTAGTAGTTAAAAAACCAATAATATACAAGAATTTTTTCTCTTAAGGTCTTAATCACATATAATAATTTACTGAATGATGTGATCACGCACAGCATCATAAGTGCAGTTTCAATCATGTTCATGCATGACACGCATTATCATCACGCTATGTTTTTGGTGATCAAGAGACTGTATATTCTATTCTTCGCATTTCTTTCATAATCATGTGTTAATAAAAACTTTTTAAATATTTGAATGATGTTGATTTTATATTAGAATTATAAACATAAGTTGTTTATCATCACCTTATTTAATATAAAAAAAGTTTATTGTGCTGTCTTTAACAAAAAACTGAGTAAATTTTGATCCAATTTAGTTTTCGGACGTAAATCTTTTTATTGCCTATTTTATTTTGATCTATAGACTCTCACTTCACGAATGATATTACTTCAATTGTTCAATATAAAATAAAAATGGGTATATTATTATTTTTTCTATAAAATAAAAAAAAAAAAATTTTTACTTGCAAGAATTCTGCTGTTTTAAAATGGTATTCGAGAAAATAAAACATTAATCTTCGCAGATAATATATTATTTTTCTCACGGAATATAATATATCCGAACGTTCCATTGAACTAAAAATGAACTGGATTTATGGCTGTTATTAGATATCAATAATTCGTGATTCAAAATATTAAGATCGGGAAAACTTTTATAATATCCTATATAGCAATCTTTATAATATTTCATCCATTAATATTTGATAGAGTATTTTTGAGTGATTCGAATCTACACTCCTAAATTTAAGCCATTTATCCATGGAATTATATGGAATATTATACAGATGTATGGGATATATAATCGTACGTTATTTAATTTTGAATTCTTGTCATAATTTAAGTAAAAAAAAATCTTATATTGTTTTTATGATCTATAAAGACTAAATTCTCTCAACTTCATAAAAAGAATTCGAATATTTTCTTTACTCAAACCTCAAAAAATTTATGAAATACAGTTATTTCTAAGTACATTGCAATAGTTATTCTTACTATACTGAAAATTCAATGTTTAGCTGATTTTGTACAATTATATTCTTTATAAAATTTCCGTCTAATACCGGTTATTATTGCATATATATAGTTTATTGTATATTAGAAATTTACTCATGATGAAGAATAACATTTAGCTAAAGATTAGTTAACATCACAAATATAATTAAAATACAAACCAACACTTATATAGTATAATAATAAATACAATTAAAATTTACAATCGTTTATGGTAAATTTATAATCGTACAATCGTTTAGTTGAAATGTTTAAAATTACTATATATAATCATAACAATATAAAAATTCAACTGTATTGTTATTTTTTCAATTAAGAACTATTATAATCCTATTTATCACAGGCCAATTCTGTTATTCATGCCTAAAGAATAGACTACATTTAAAAGAATTTTTATTTAATTATATACAATGCGAACAATAATAATTTAATGAGAAAATTGTTCTTTGCTTCGCTTAAACGAATACATTAATATTCAAATATCCTATTAAAAATCGGACTTGGTCTAAATTAAAACTATCTTATATAAAAATCTATACTCAACAGCAACAATTTTTATAACTATAAATGTAAAAGATTGATTTAAAAATTTTACATTGTATATTAGATTAATTCCTATCATTTATAAACTAATATTGTATTTAATAGTACTTTTATTAACAAAAAAAAAAAGGCGGTAAACACAATCGAATTACTTGATCTTTCTAGAAAGCATAATTCCATACTAATTCTAAAAGTACAATATAAAATTTGCCGCATTTTTAATCTTGAAACTATTTCTTACTAGAAATTAAAAAAAAAAGTTATCCAATATCTAAACTTATTAATGTAGACCTAAAAGCGAATTAATGTGTCTACATATTAATTTTTAAAAGATCAGATTTCAATTTTATGAGAAAATAATGAATTTTCAGAGAAAATTTGATATTTAATAACAGAAATATTTATTTTAAGTCAGTTAATCTTTTATAGTGCTTAATTTAAAAATTAAATCAGTTTTATTTAGAATACATAAACTTGATCAAGTTTAGAATTAAATGATATCGGTAATTGTTTTTACAAGGCCTAAAATTTTATTTACTAATTATATGACATATTAAAAATAAGTTACCAACTAAAATTTACTGAAATTCTTTTTATAAACAATTGTAAAAGTTTTAATCGTATTGTTAAAAGTAACTTCGTTTTAGCGAACTTTCGAATAAGAAACTTATGGCGAGTTTAAATTATATAATTCACAATTTGATATTAATAATACAGCATACTATTAAGTTTATAGTTTCTTAATATAACTTTTCAATACTTTGTCTAAACATTTTTATAAAACTTTAATAAGCAATAAGAAGATAAAAGTTTTTAAAAACTAGTAGAGACTATTTTTATCGATATTAAACAAGTAGATTTAGAAAGTTACATTAGTAGAAGTATTAAAAGTAACGATTGAAATGATAATTCTTTTGTTTCGCATCTTTTATACAATACTTTGATTTAAATACAACATATGCTGCATTTAAAGAGTTAAGGTAATTACTTTAATTCGTTCAATTTCGTTTATATGGATAAAAAATGAATAAAATAAAATAAATAACGTCAAAAATTTAAATGTTAACAGTGCATAAACATATTTAATAACTAAATAAGAATATTTTACTTACATTTATAAATTTTCCTGGAAGAAAATATAGAAAAAATAAATACTAAAACAAGCAATTCATCCGCCAAAAACACAAAATAGTGTATATTTGAGATGTATCCCATCAAATGGTGGTGACTAGACTACTAAACAAACCCCCTTCAATACTTAGACACTGGAATAATCTCTTCCTCTATTGAGGCGCCGCCTAACGGCAAAGTCTAGACTTAGGTACGTGTTGACCGAGTAACTCGATTGGATAAGCGTGTAATCGTTCATTTACACCATTTTCCATATATATATATTTTTCTTTTATCATATTTGTCACATTCGAAATACTGAAAATTTTCTTATTTTTAAAATTTATTTATTTATTTATTTATTTCGAATCAATTTATTTAAGAAAAACTATTAATAAAAGTTATTAAACAGAAAGAAAATATGGCATACATTTATTTTTGGCGTTATCTAATTATTCACAAATTCGAAATTAATGGTTAAAAAATATACAACAACATATTTACATTTTTTTAAATATTTTTTTAACTAAACTTATAAAAATAGAATACGTAATGGGTTATAAAAATTTTTGTGGGATAAGTTCGGATTATCGTAGGAGAAACGAGTGGGCAGTTCCTTCTGACCTGCGGAGTGACCGGCCACTGGTCAATCGGCTATAGACTTGGAGAGCAACCAATAGAATGTTGAGAGCGGCGCGGCTCACCAATAACATACCAGATGGGAGAATTTACGGGCTGTCTGATATATTACCATGGCAACCCTCCAAGGTCGTGACGTCACGAGGACGAACAGATGAATTTACCACGTGACTCGCGTTGTTTTCTAAATACCGTAATTCGCTTCCCAATTACAGCTACGAAGGATTCATAACGGATTATTTGATCTAATAAATAAATAAAGGAATAAAACCCAACATTCTGCCTTTTAATTACTTATAATTTTTTATATTTTTAGAACTGTCATAAGAATAATTTTTAAATTTGTTTTCTTATTTTGAGTCTTTTGCTTTTTTTTCGGTAACCCAATCTGTTTCTTATTTGTAGTTTTTATATACTTTAACGGAATTAATAAACAAAATTTATATATTTATAACAGTTATTTAATTTATATATTATATTAAATTTATTTTACAGAAAAACGAATTTGCAGTATTATAATTTCATAAATAAAAAATATGACCATAGGTTTAAATGTTCTAGATAATTGCCGGATGAACTGAATTTATTAGTTATATTTAATACAATTTGAATTAGAAAAAATACATGCTGTGTTTTTAATTAATTGAACTCTACTAAAAATATAAATAAATATGTGTTCATTAATAGTAAGTAATAACATCTGATATTCTAAAAAGATTTTACATTAACGATTAATGCCGTTAAGAACTATATTTAAATACATTTAAGATGATCTAATTTTGTTAACTGCTCGCCCGAATAATACATTATTTAATTAAAATGATACAAAATTAATCAGACATTAAAAACTTTTGATTAAATCTGATTGTAATTAAAATGATATTTTCATCATTCTTTTTCTTTATTTCTGATTAAAATTGTAAAATAATTTTACTCTTCACCATTTATGTTTCATTTCCTGTAAGATGCTAACTAGACAGCATGTACAGTACTAGATGCATATACAGTATGTAAGTTAATTATATTATGAAAACATCAAAACAGAATCTTTTACAGCTTAAAATTAAGTCGGGTAAAGTGATTTCTGGTGAGTATTTTGAATATTAATTTTATAAAATTAATGACGGCTTAATCCTTATATACATATAAATTCAGAACAAAACATTGAAATTTTGATTTTTGGAAAATTATTTTTTTCCTTCATTTTCTGACTTCCATTGAAATGGTAATGAAGCAATGAACTCCAAATATTTTTCAAGTCTGGAGAGAGTTTTATTTGATGATGCTAATCGAAGGTCTTTTCTGAATACCTCTTTCAGCACTTTATTCTGCTAATAGCCAACGAGTTATTTTAGATCGGATTCTGCTGCATCATTTTGTAGTCAGCTTAATGGATTTAATCATTTTAAAGCAATTTGTTTACTACCATACCTACAAACGACATCTAATAACAGCATTAGATGTGGCCTATTTTATATTAAAAAAAAAGAAAGGAAAAACTTCGGAAGCAACTCGATCTCTAGTTATATAGGCTAGAACTACTGGTTTTTCTAAGCTATAGAAACCAGTAGTCTAAATATCTCGAAATATTTCATCAGACATTCTCCCCATCCCCTTATCCCCCGTCTATTCGTCTGTCTGCATCTAACTCCCTAGTTGCAGTAAAACGCATCAATCAATACATCAGTCCCCCAGAACTATCCCTGCAACCGGTTCCTGCAGACAGTTTTTTTAGACCGTCTGGAAACTTACCACGTGACTTGACGTCATCGTCTGGTACTTTTTTTAAGTGTACTGGTCAAACTAAAAAAAAGTCGCGGAAATAATCACAATATGCAGATTTTGTTACTAAAAGAACTACGTGACATTTTCATTTAGTCGAACGTTGAGAATGCCAAAGAACTATATTTTTTTAAATTGCTTTATATCTGATATACCTGATTTATTTTATAAACTACCAATGTTATGAAAAAAATAAAAGAACATTTAAGTTATATATAAAATGGATATTATTGAATTTCCATAATTTTAATTATCATATTTTTAATTTCTTAGGATGTATTCACATAAAATATTTTAAAATTATTTTTATTTTTAAAATTATTAAAATTTCACTTATTTTTCAATTAAACGAGAATAAAATTTTTAATGATTTGTAAAACATAATGAAAATTTTGAAATTAAATTTTAATAAATTTTAAATTTATTGTATCCTGTATGTTGAGGATTTTATTTGAATTTTCATCTTAATTTAAAAAAGTAATTTAAAATAATAAATATTTTCAAAACCTGAACGGAAATAATTATATAATTTAAGAACTAACTTAATATGAGAAAATATTTAACATTAATATAACACAAATATTTAAAAAAAACTTTTTTGTTTAACTATGAAAAATTTTAGATTGATCTCTAGACTTCTTATAGAAAAGCAATAAAAAAATCCAGAAAATCCGCATTCGCAGCTGCAGTTACGTTGACATTCCCTCGTTTGCTGTTGGCAACCTTAATTATTATTCTATTCTACAAATAATAAACAAAGATCAAGAAAAGACGGATTCCTCACAAAAAGAAGTGAAATCCCATCAAAAACATTTCATGAAAAAAATGTAGCCAAGTCTCGTGCCTCTTTATCTGTAAAAAGTTGAGAGATATCATGAGAGCCAAGTCTAGCGCTCTTATTTACTCTGACACTTCATTCACAAATCACTCCAAGTCATTGTATCTTTAGTTAAAGAAAATTTTGTGACTTGGCAATTACGCAGCATGAGAATGTGACGGTTACATTTTAATATTCACGTTTATTAGTAAACTATTGCATAAGATAAAACAATATTAATATAGAAACTAAACATGTAGTATTTATAAAGTATATTTAATATTTTACATAACATTGTAAAGTTGTAGGCTGTGAGTTTACATAACATTGTAAAGTTGTAAGGCTGTGAGTTGTAACTTCCTTATGCTGTGTAATTGCCAAGTCATAAAATGTTCTTTAACTAAACATACAATGACTTGGAGTGATTTGTGAATAAAAGTGTCAGAGTAAATAATGGTGCTAGACTTGGTTCTCGTGATATCTCACAACTTTTTACGGATAAAGCGGCACGAGACTTGGCTACATTTTTTACATGAAATGTTTTTTGATGGGATTTTTTTAACTGAACAAGTTTTAATTATATGATAAAATTTAGTTATTTTTTGTAAAAATGTAAATTATCTATGAATTCAAGATGGTGGATGATCTGACACTGTGGGCTGCATTTCTAGGGTTTGAGGGCCGCCTTTTGCCTGCGGGTCGCACTTTGGGAACCCCTGATGTAGAGCATTTTTTACATGAAATGTTTTTTGATGGGATTTTTTTAACTGAACAAGTTTTAATTATAATATGATAAAATTTAGTTATTTTTTGTAAAAATATAAATTATCTATGAATTCAAGATGGTGGATGATCTGACATTGTGTGCTGCATTTCTAGGGTATGAGGGCCGCCTTTTGCCTGCGGGTCGCACTTTGGGAACCCCTGATGTAGAGCATAAAAAAATTATGACTTTATAAATATAAACTTCAACTTTTGCAGGTGATAAAGCCTGATGATAAGCCTTGACATCAAATATTTGCAGAAGATATGTTATAAAACAGAGAATGATGAAAATTTTCTGGAAACATTTAATGTTTTCAGATGAGGCAACTTTCACCAATTGGGGGACTGTTAATCAACACAATACTTGAATTTGGGGATTAGAAAATCCTCATTCTGTAATGGAGCAAACAAGAGCCAACCCTAAAGTTAATGTGTGATGTGGTTTACTGCATAATCGAATTGTAGGGCCTTTTCTCATTTCCAAAGGAACTGTTTACTCTGACAATTACCCTGATATGCTTAATTTTTTTGCATTTCTTCAAGTAGAGCAATTGCAACCCAATAACAATTTTCAATTGCCCACCACTACATTGGGCTTTGGAAGTATACAATGCTCTAGATGAAAAATTCCTAAGATGTTGGATTGGAAGAGGAGGACCAATACCATAGCCACCTAGATCTCCAGCTATCATGCCTTTGAACTACTTTTTAAGATGATACATTAAAAACATTATTTACCAATCCCAAATTCACGACACTGATGAACTGAAAAGTCAAATTATAACAACCATTGAGACTATTGATTCTGCAATGCTTCACAGAACCTGACTTGAAATCATTTACCAACTCGATGTGTTGCATGTGACTAATAATGTACACATTGAAATGTTACAAGAATTGGCAAAAAACTTTGATACAGATTTTTGTATTCAATAAAGAAAGTAATTGCACATCCTCCTTTGTTTCTTTTTAATGATTTTCTAAAAATGTAAATATATTTTTCAGACACCCTGTATTTTTTATTGGTTCATTTATTGTAAAAATAATATGCATCTATACAAAGTAAATGTATACGAAATATACAGATGTTCCTTGTATTACAAACATTCGTACTTACAAACATGAAATTTCAGAAATTCTTTAATAATCTTAATTAATATGATAGCAGAATGCTCTAGCAACCAATATTAGGTAAATTTACAATTAACATATTATAGCAATATTTGAAGATGGCAGCAATTACATTAAAAAAATCTTCAGTTTATAATCAGAACTTTTTGTTTGAATCTTTGTGATAAGAAATTTCTAATTGATCCAGTTGTGAAATATACTGTATTACAAAACATAGTGTATAAAGCTATTTCAATATTTTTAGAGGTCAAATAATTGCAGTATCAGAATTATGAACAAAACTTGCATATGAATTACATTTGTAACTTTGATTGCCTGTAGAATAAACAATTTTGAAAATCAGTAGGCTTTATGAATAAAGTTGAAGCAAATGCTTATGAACAAAAATACAAAGTAAAAGCATTTGCTTTGAGTAAAAGATAGAAGTAAAAGAACTTTCTTCAATGTATCAATATATGAATAACATTAACTTTTTGCTTGCTAGAAAATCCTTTAATTTGTGAACAAATGCTCTTTTAGACCAAACATGTCAAATAAGAAGTTGAAGACTGGTTAACTAGAGAAAATTTTTTTTAATAAAGTTATTAAATTTTAATAAAAAGAAAAATCTATATATTTGCTTGTATAAGTACAAAGTAAAAGCATTTGCTTTGAGTAAAAGATAGAAGTAAAAGAACTTTCTTCAATATATCAATATATGAATAACATTAACTTTTTGTTTGATAGAAAATCCTTTAATTTGTGAACAAATGCTTTCTTAGACCAAACATGTCAAATAAGAAGTTGAAGACTCTGGTTAACTAGAGAAAATTTTTTTTTAATAATTTATTAAATTTTAATAAAAAGAAAAATCTATATATTTGCTTGTATTAAAATTTAAAATTACAGAAATCAATCCATAAACTGTCTTAATAATTTGTGCAAAAGTTAAATTTAAAATATCATATATTTAGTTCATCAACTAAATATCATATATTTAGTTAATAATATTTAACTAACTGAAGTGTTCAGTCTGAAAAAACTGACTGCAATTCTCAAATATTTGAGACTTTCATTTTTGTCTTATTGTGACATGAGGTGTGGCCACTCTTCTATATAGGCTTAGTTGCAGCAATTGAAGAATTTCCTAAAAACCATTTTATATCATTACTAAAATACCAATAAAATGGGCTATGGATTCATATGCTTATATATATAGTTTATATGTATGTATATATATTATAGTCTTGTAAATTATACCTTTATGAAACAGAAAATAAAAATTGTTGTAAGGATGCTACTTCAGAATGATTCTTTATATTTTTCGGACACATTAGTGGGTAACATTTCTGAAAAATATTAATATTCGACACTACTAGATATTTATGACATCACTAACAAAAATTTCAACAAATTTAAAAAAATAAATAAAAGTTAATTATCCAAAATATTAATAATTTATTACAAACAAAAATAATAGTAAATTATTATTCTAGTCTTTTATTATGAAAAGAATATTTTATAAAAGATCAATACTGCTTGGATTTTTCTATTTTTTAATTTAATAAAAATAATTTCTATAGAATAATTACTGATTCACTGTAAATTGGATATTTAAGAATACTATTGGAATTGTTGCTATATTGTAATTATGTAATAAAGCATAATATAATGATGATAAATTCTGGTTTTAACTGGTCATTACAATTCCTTCAGAAATTCATGTAAATTAGCATTAGATTTCCATCCATAAATACATTTATTTATGTATAATCTTGAAAGAACTTTGATGATTGTCATTATTACTTTATTAAAAAAAATTCTTTTATTGATAATTTTTAGTGAGTATTGTTTATTAAATGTGAATTATGTATTAATTATTTTTTTTTCTTGCAGTGGAATGCTGTTGCACTATGGGCTTGGGGTATGTTTTTATTCCATTTACTTAATAATAAATTTTAAATTTATTCCTTTATTTGAATTTTATTTCAAAATTTATTTCTAATAGAATAAATTATAAATTATACTAGTATATAAGCCTGTCTACAACAGGGATAGATGAGCCATGATTCTTCAAATGATGCAAATATTTATGGCAGAATGATCACTTTTATCTTTTTTCTTGACAAATGATATTATTGTACAACATGGGAGCTTTTTCCTATTTCATTTCCACCCTATTGCTAGTTTTCTCCTCAGACAATATAATGAACCTGAATTCCTCCTTGGTTACTATATTGAGATTGTCATTAATGCAGACATCTGATCAATATAACACATACAATGTAACTATAGTCCCTTTCTTAAATCGCTCACTAATTTAGATCTCCAAATAGCTGGATTACAGAAGCATATCACAACTCCCATTTTTCAATCTCTTGATTACTGAGTAAATTGAGCACTCCCATAGGCCACTTGCATCAAAGGATGGAAAATTGTTCAGAATGGCAGTCAATGGCACACACTTTTATTCCAAAAACTCTGCAAAATTATGAACTAAACTTTCAAAAAACATAAGCACAAATTACAGTTAAGTGTATAAAACCAGGATAAATATTTATTAAAATAATGTTTTTGATTTTCAAATGAGATCCTCATCAGTTTTCAGTTCTTACAAGTAAGAATACAAAAATTTTTAAATATAGTTGTTAAAACTAGTCAAATAGTTGTAAAATCTTCAGTATTATGAAAAATAATCTTCAGCATTAAGAACAGAAGATATTCTGTTCTTAATGCTGAAGATGGTTGTGTAGCAACAGAAAATATTTCATTAAAAGTTTTAGTTATTAATTTTCAACTGCAGTTTAGTGCTGTCATTTACAAATATATTATTTTACAACTTTGGCTTGATCCCAGAAAATGTCTATGTTGTATTCGTAAACCTTCTTTGCTAATGCATGAAATATATATAGGCAGTACAATAAGGGCTTTAGCAATTAGGCTTAAGGAACATAAAAGCGATATACAGGCAGCAGGCAAACAACTGCTAATGCAGTTGTTAATCTTGCTGCCAAAAGTTATAAAATCAGTTAATAACATAATAGAAATCAGGATAACAGAGGCAATGGTTATCAATTGCTACAGAAACAAAAAATTTTTTGTACTTATATTCCTCCATATGACATACCAGTGCCATGGAGTTATATATAAAACTTATTATTATTTAATCTTTAATTTTTATTATTTATTATTATATTTATAATCTCTTACTTGTATTAATATTATATTATTATTTTAATTATTTTAAAACAATATAAACTTGTGTGTTCTAGTTTTAAATTGACATTCCGTATATAACACAAACATTTGTAAACTTACTGAAGATGGCTTATTAATGCTGAAAGTACTCTAATTCTTTAATAAATTTTTTCACTTAAAATTGTGCTGTACATCATTCATTTATATAATTGATAAAAGACACAAACTTATCTTTAACCAACTGAATAAAAGTGCTGAAGTTTTTATGAAATATCAGAAAATATTAATAAATGACAGTTCAGCGATTCACATATCAGATTGTTATATTAAAAATATTTAAAAATAAAAATCCGAAAGTTAGGAGTCAATTTTTTTTTCTCAGATGATAAATTAATAATTTTTCTATATATAGAAATTAAAGCTTTTAGATATTGAAAGTATTTATTTTGACCATTTTAAAATGTTCAAAATAAAAAGGATTAGATGATAAAATCTAGTATAATTGCTCATGCATAGTATGACTATAATTAAAGTTTTCATGTTTCATGATGTTTTGGAATGTTAAAAAATGAAGATATATTTATAAAAATTGATATATTTGTTCAGTAAAATATGGGAAGAAAATTATCAGAAAAAATTTTTAATTTCATTTTGTCTCATCTGAAGTTGAAATGATGCTGTAGATATGTAAGTTAATTTCAGTATAAAATAGGAAATTTCCTTCTGTCAGCACATTTCCATAGTGCCTCTCACCCAAAAAGATGAGCATATCTTGATAGCTATTTTTATCAGAATAATAGCAATGCAAGAATATTAACAACTCAAAAATCTGAGGAAATGACATTTTATATCAGTGGGGGAAGATAGCCAAAAATCTTTAAGAAACTCATGTTAACAGGAAGGAAAGATATTTTGTAGAAGAGGTGATTAATGAAATATATATTTATTACCATAATTCATTTAGCAAATAATCTTCAGTCTGCTAGTTGCACCAGGTCAATGGCACTTGAATTAGATTGCCTTTGTTAATTCTCTATAAAGATCTATTCTGAAATGATATTAATATAGGATTGTATTGTTCAACAACTACTGCCAACTGGCTCACCACAATAGATTTACTTTTTCTGATTTTTGGCTTATATGAAGGTATCACTGGCTCTAACTACATGCCCCTATGCAGTTTCCTATATGTCTCCCCTTTCTAATATACATAAACTCAACAATATGAACCATAATCATAAAATATTTAACAAAAATGAGTATATTTTTTATATCATACAAAATTTATAATTCTGTACCTTGAAGTCATATGACACTATGTCCAATTTTTTTAAATTGAACATAGTGTCATATGCTTCCAAGGTACAGAATTATTAATTTACAGGTAATGAATCTTTTGAGAGCCACCTTGTAACAGCCCTTTTACTAAACATCTTTAACTTTGCACCGACTTAACAATCACTTAGTAAAACTTAATAAAAAACCCAAAAAATTACATCAGAAAACTTCTTTTACAGTATTTTTATAATTTTATTAATGATTTATTGTATTGG
The DNA here is from genome assembly GCA_000484575.1 of Olivierus martensii. Lineage (NCBI taxonomy): Eukaryota > Metazoa > Arthropoda > Arachnida > Scorpiones > Buthidae > Olivierus > Olivierus martensii. Next base: position 107,147 of record AYEL01089344.1, on the reverse strand, counting down.
TGGGAGAATTCTGCAAAAATTAAGGTATATTTATTTATTTAAAATGAAATAATTTTTGTTTTTTTTTTAAGTAAATTTATATAAAAATTTTTTGCAGTTAATGTGTTTAACTGAAGAGGACGTTGCTGAAATGCATTTTAGATACATATTTAAGTATAAGTGAAAAGAGACAAAACAAAGAAGACACTGTTGGAGTAACAAAAAATCGCAAATGTAACAAACATTAGAGAAGAAATTTGAAATTATAAAATGTCACGAGAATGGCGCTTTGTTTGCTAAAATAGCATGTGAGAATTCAATGAATGAGTCCTAATGTTTTCTATTAATACAACTTTTATATCAGTTCAAAATGGTTTTCTTTGTTATTTAGTTAAGAAAAATAATTTTTTTTTCATTTTTAAACATTTTTATTATCCTAAATCTTCATAATAAACTAATTAAATTGAAATCCATTATAAACAGACCTTGATCAACCCAGTTTTTAGCGCAGACGCTTCTTGGAACCAATTAACCGCGCTATGCAAGGTATTCTTGTACAGCTGAATTCACAAAAATTCATATATTTATAAATACATTTGTACATAATATTTCACACTATAGGCAGTGCAAAAGAATAAAGAGGTTCTTTGCCTATGCCAAGACAAAAATAATAAATAAAACAAATTATATATTCTTTTCAAGTTTAATAATATTATTATAATCAAATATTTATGTAACTAGCTAAAATACCCGGCATTGCCGAGTTTTTGTTTAAAAATCACATAGTAAAAATGAGATAATTTAATTATAATGAGATAATTTTAAAATTTATTTCATAAATGATATATCAACATACAATCATAATATCGTATATATTAATTATACGATAAACAATGCTATCATGACATTGGCTCCATATGAGAAATTAGATTTTATGTATAAAATAGAAAAATAATAATTTTCTTTTTTTAAAATAATATAATAATATATGTTAAGTAAAAGTAGATGACGTAAAGGAAAGAGTAATATGCAAACTTGAAACGTATTTTTATGGAAATGAGGAATGATGAAAAAATTATAACAAGTCAAGAAAGAGTGCGTTGTCGACATTCGTTGATGATCGTCTATTTTGTATCTAATCTGCATATTACTGCTTAAATTCAATAATGTATTTCAAAGATGCTCTCCTTTATATCTGTTTAGGGCGAGCTTTTTTCCTTTGAGAGCGATGTATCTTAAAAGGTCACTGGAGTATGTGTAAGGGAGCTGTCAAATTGTATAGAATTTGATGATTATAGAATTAATAACAACATACGGATATAATAAAAAATAATTATATTAGTGCTCTCATAACGCTTTATATTCTTATATAACAGACTTCTGCAACTAGAAATTCTACCCAGTTCCGTGACTCTCAGCATAACGAATTTTAAGGTATATTTATTTATTTAAAATATGTTAAATAATTTTTGGTTTTTTTTAAGTAAATTTATATAAAAATTTTTTGCAGTTAACGTGTTTAACTGAAGAGGACGTTGCCGAAATGCATTTTAGATACGATTGTTAACTGCATAAAAGAAGTTTTCTGATGTAATTTTTTGGGTTTTTTATTAGGTTTTACTAAGTGATGTTAAGTCGGTGCAGAGTTAAAGATGTTTAGTAAAAGGGCTGTTACAAGGTAGCTCTCAAAAGATTCATTATCTGATGATATACATCTCCTTATATTATGTTAATTATTAATTTACATTCTTATTAGCTTTAATTATATCTGTATTTTTTGTGTGTTAACAGTAGCAAATTCATCAATAACATCAATATTAATTTGATCTAAAATTTTATTTTCTATAGCAGGGGGTCTCCAAACTATGGCCCGCAATATGATTTTATCTGGCCTGCCAATTGACTAATTTTTCAATAAGAATCTGCAAAATAAACACGTGGTGCTGATAGATTTCAAATGCAAAATATGGGGTGTTGATAGATTTCAAATCCGTTTGGCTGTGTTGTTACTGATGTCCCAAATCAACTTCAAATGGAAATTATTCAACTTCAGGCAAATGATAAATACAAAATAGGAAACTTGATCGTTTTTTATAAATTTTTGAATTTTTGGTATATTATGTTAATTATTAATTTACATTCTTATTAGCTTTAATTACATCTGTATTTTTTGTGTGTTAACAGTAGCAAATTCATCAATAACATCAATATTAATTTGATCTAAAATTTTGTTTTCTATAGCAGGGGGTCTCCAAACTATGGCCCACAATATGATTTTATCTGGCCTGCCAATTGACTAATTTTTCAATAAGAATCTGCAAAATAAACACGTGGTGCTGATAGATTTCAAATGCAAAATATGGGGTGTTGATAGATTTCAAATCCGTTTGGCTGTGTTGTTACTGATGTCCCAAATCAACTTCAAATGGAAATTATTCAACTTCAGGCAAATGATAAATACAAAATAGGAAACTTGATCGTTTTTTATAAATTTTTGAATTTTTGGTTTCCAAATTTGAAGAAATTTGCTTGTAAATTTATCTCTATTTTTGGGACAATGTATTTTGACTTGATATTTTTTCTGAATGAAATAAATCAAGTCAAAATACAGGGCAAATTTATCTGATGAATATTTGAAATCGCTACTTGTAATTAGCACTTCAAAATTTGAACATGAGTTTAATAAGATTTTAAAAATGCAAACACAGTTATATCATTCACATTAATGGTTTTGTTATAATTTGTAATGAAAATTTGAGAATTTGCTGATAATGTTCGTCGTCATTAATATACGATACAATAAAACGCATATATCTAGTTCTCAAGTTTTTTTTTTTATATGGCCTGCTGAACAGCACTGAAGTACCCAATGTGGCCCTCACGGCGAAAAGTTTGGAGACTCTTGCTTTAAAGATATGGAAGGATATAATTAGTGAGTCAGAATTATATTGATGAATTATTATTACATGACTTCTGTTGGCCCCGGCAAAATGGCTAATCCTATAACACTCTAGATTCAAAGATGCTGGAAAATCTGTATCTACTTATATTTCACTTTATAGATTAATATTTAATGTTTTAAAATATATTTTTGATGTTTTTGAAAAGGTTAATGTTTTGGCACTATGCATCTGTACCCGTGAAGCAATCAAGTTAATGAAAGAAAAAAATATCACAGATGGACAAATCATTCATATTAGCAGGTAATTAAAAATGAATAAGGTAAGATTTGAAAGTAAGGTGTCATATTTTAAGTTAAGAGATAAATATATGTAAGTAGAATAATTACCTGTAACTCAAAATTGTATTCAATTTTTTTGTTGCCTTAAATTATACTATATATTGTCTATATAATGAAAATTTCAATACATACTGTAGATACTGTCCGTCCAGCTTTTTTTTTCATATTTTTACACTCCTATTCCAATCATGGAGATTACTGAGGGGGCGGGGCCAGTTCTAATCACTGGCTGCACCCACACCTGTGGAGGGAGACCAGATGGTGAAGGAAGGGGGATCACCGGACCGGGCCCAGTACCCTGAAAAAATCCGGGACCAGACCCGGGTCCTCCTGTGTGGCATGCCAAAGCGTTACCACTCGGCCATCCGGCTGCCTGTCCGTCCAGTTTAGCCGCGACCATCGACACAACTCGTTCAGTTAGCGTAAATAGGGATGACAGCTTCGCACATGGATGTTTTCAAACGTAAGATAACTGAAGTCGAATGGAAATTTATTGTAATGTCGAATGCTAAATGATTAGTTTCGACATTGGAAATAGTATATTTAACAGAACTTAATATAATATTAATTCAATAATTTTTATCTAATAAAATATAATCATTATATACATCTGAAATAAAAAATTCAATTACATTGTGTAAAATTTTTTTTGTTCCACTTCGAAAGACTTTGTTGCGACTTGTGCTAGCCATCAGAAATAGAAAAAGCTAAGCGAAAACATAAGATGACAAATAACAGAAATATGCAAAGAAAAGTAAATCGAAACCGAAACCATTCCCGCCCGTCATTATACCAAATGCCACTCTCCCTTTTGCATTTGGACTCATCCAGGCGTGGCTTTCGTGGACGGACAATATCTATATTGCCTCTTAAACAAATTTAATTTTATGCAAATTTAAATATTTGTAGTAGTAAATATTTACATAAGAAAAAAATGTACTGTCTTTAAGTGAAGACAGTAAAAAGTAATATGTTAATTTCGTTACGAATAATACAAATTAAACATTTTTCCTAAAACAATAGTGCATTATTTAATATTCGTTGGCATATTTTTAAATGCATTTTCTTTTCCTAATATGATTGTATGAATGCGAGTTATGTATTTCTTGCAAAAATTCTATAGTACTGTATGGCGATCGGATAGGATATAAAATGGCGGCTGCAGGTCGGGGGTGTGCTACTCTATAAATTTAGGGACTACTGATGATGAGATTTCAACGCCCTCTATAGTGCGACATTGACAATAGTACAACTTTCACAATAGCGTGCACAGACCAGTTGATTTAAGGACCCTGTTTGTAATAAGATGGACACTTTTTGATTATTGGTTGAAATAAAATCTTAAATTTTAATTTTATTTAGGTTTAGAAGATTATCCAAAGGAATTTGTGAAAGAAAAACTTGTAACAAAATACGAAACTCGCGATGCGAATTGAATGTCGCCAGAAGAGTTAATTTTCGTTCCGGTTAGGTCAGATCTTCGTAGGCTGATTTTGTGCCATCTATATCCAACAATAGTTCGGTTTTTAGTTTATCTCTTAACTTAAAATGCAATATGAATTAATGCATATCAAAAGAATAGTCGAAGATTTTCAAAATCGTAATCTGATTAATTTAATCAGATGTATGCATGATACTAAAATGGCCCCTTGCATATCGCCTCCCACATTTCTTCCCAAATACATTTCGCCCCCTGTAGATAATGAATAGGCTACAAAATGTAATAATACACAAATTTTTTAATGATTCTAATTTATTTTATTTTAATATAATAAATGCACATTATTATTGTTTAAAACTGGAATTTGTATGCAATGTATTAATAGTTTATCTCCTGAAATAAATAATAAATAATAAATTTTTTGCATATAACAAATAAAATTAAAAATTATTGACAATATTAAATTTATTTATTAAAATAAAAGATGTTCTTCGAAACTGAAAGATATTTTTCATATAATGCTTTAGCATTATATGAAAAATATCTTTTAAAGCTATAAAAATACTCTATAGTAAATAATACTCTTTTTCTTAAACTATTAAAAGAATTCGTTTAATATTCTCAAAATAAAAATTTCCCATTTGCTCTTTGATTTGTTTCTATTTTTTCAATAGGTTTTGATACTCTTTATGTTCTCGATTCGAATCACGAGTACTTGTACTTATTTATTTTTAAAGGATTAACAATTATTCATAACACGAAATATGAAGCGTTTACTGTATTTTTGATAAAAAGTGGATAAATTACAATCTCACAGGTGCGTTGAAAGACATGACGTAATGGGGAGACACTCCCTGAGAGTGCCTCTCGATACAGACGGAATTATAGAGTCTGTGATGGTCGGGGAAATCATGGAGACCCTTCTGATAAGTATATTCCCTGTTTTGTCTAATCGAGATATTTTTAACCTAGAATGTACCCTTCCTTTAAATAAGTTAAATTTCTTCATAAAACATAAACTATGGCAAATACTGATGCCAGAAGTTTTTATGGTTCAATAAGCCTATATGGCATTTCAATTAACCGATCACCTACTGTTAATATACCAGTAATTATTTAGGGCAAATAGGTTGATAATTGATTGCTGAAAACAAATGAGCTTTTAACTGCTAATCTTATCTTCATCTGATAAAGATAAGGCTACTGATAAAAGGATTATCGTAAATAATTATGATGTAATTAATACTATTTTCATCATTAAATTAATATATTTATAATGTAATTTTTTTAATACGAAATTATTAAATGCAATATAATATACGTAATTTTTTATTTTAAATAAAAATTTAAAAAATTTAAAATTTTAAAATATAAATTCTTGAAATAAAAAAATAAATTATTCAAATATACAGTAATCTGCTTTATTACTGAGTATAAAAATATTTTATTTGATGTGCTGTAGAGATGCAAATATGATATAGTTATTTTTTATTGCATTTTACGAATCATAAAAAGTTAGAATAGAAATGTGAGAGTCAGTGTTCTATAGATTTTAAAAAAAAAGTTAAATGTTGAGATAAGATTTTAAAAAGTTATAAAGAATCATTATTTGTCAAAGAGGAAAAAAATACGGGTAAAAATAATAATTTATTTAATTCGATAACAGCTGTCAAACTTTCTTCTATCTGACTATTAATATTAGGCTGTTAAAGTTTTCAAATATTTAAAAAAAAATTTATAGTTTGACAAACATACTCAACAATATTACACATTTCGTTCTAAAATCTAAATTAAATTTATTTTTGCAAAAATAAAATTTCCTAAATATTTTAACTAACTCAGCATAAAAATATAGACCAGTTTGTTTATTAAATAACAAGAAATGCATTTTAGCCATCATATTATTGAGAAAACTTTTAAGAATCAGAGCTGATTCAAGATATGACATATTAGAGGATGAATGAAATTGCATGCAACAGATTTTGAAATAACATTACATTTGTAAACAAGCTTTTGAATGAACTCAGAAATTCCAAACACATACTTATTATTATTACCAAGATAAACTATTATCTGGTTCGTGTAATAAATAAGACAATAAATGATACATTAAACATAATGTATAATTTCAGTCTCATCTCTATACTAATTTATAATTTAAATATTAAATAAAATTTAAAAATTTTTTTTTTAATGATACGGCGACCACCGAGATCTACACTCTTTCCCTACACGACGCTCTTCCGATCTTAAAATTTAAATAATATTCTCAAAGATTACAAGAAATTTAATGGATATACAGCAATAATCCATCATATTAACTAGATGTAATTGTATATTTTTAAATAATTGTATATCATTCCAATAAATATGTTATAAAAAGCTATGCATTCGCTATATAAGTTATATGCTTTACATACAGATAGTTTATATCATATAAATGATTAAATAAATAATAACAAATGTTTTTATTTTTAAGAACTATATTTAATTTCTATTATAAAGAATTGCATTATATTTTGCATATTTTAATTTAAAATTATCATTGCTTTTCTCAGAAGATATCTTTTGTATTTAATATTATCTTTTCAAAAATTCTCAAGAGACAGTCCGAAACGCATAATGGTCTGTATGAATTAGGTTGCATTGGATTCTTATGTTTTTTAAGAATAGGTACAATTTTCACATATTTCCATCTATGAGGAATGAAGCCCTGTTCTAGAGTACGGCTGAAAATGTATGCAATATGAGAAGCAATAAACATGATACATCTAGAAGTATCTAAAAATTTATTCATGTAAAAGTAATTGGACATGTATTTTACAAATGCTTTTAGAACCGTTTACATGTGTATAATTTCATATTATTTTTTTTACATAAAATATCCAACATTAATATGTATTTTTATAAATTATAATTTTATGGAATATAGATTTCAAAGAATTATCCTTTATAGAAAGTTCTGTTTAACATATGCTGTTGAAATTAATGGAAATAAGCTTTAGGTAGTTTATGATTGGGAACAAAGCTTTTCATTAGAAAATATTATTGTAGTTATTAAATTTATATATCAGATATAGAATAAAAATTTATAAAATTGGATTCCGGATTAGAGATATTCCGAATTAATTGATATTCCGGATTAGTGAAGCAAACCATCTCAATGTAGTTTTGACCAATAAAAAAAAATATTTGAATCTATATTAACGATAATTATAACAAAACTAATGTTTCAGTACACAGTTTGAGTATTTTAACTATCATAAAATATTATTTTAAGTATAAACAGCCACTATTTTGCTTATGAGAAATGATTACAGTAGCCATAGCTCATTTTGGTTAACTGTACATATAATAAAATAAAATTTGAATTTTTATCGATAAAATATAAATTTTGCATACTTTCTTTAATATATTATTTATCTAATTGCATTCGAAATTTTTCGTTGTTAAGAAATAAATGACATAGTTTCGACAAACTGAGTAAATTTCCATTCAAACGTGATGAATGTCCAAGATAAATGAAATATTTTCTCTCGTGATCACGTAATTTGAAATCTATATGTGCACTTAAGTCTTTATCTTTGATTTTTCTTACAACTTTGCATAGTAGTTTATCGATCTGGTAATCTAAAGTTTTAAAAATAGAACCGTAAAATGTATTTTAATGATTTTTATGGTTTCCAATTGTAATTCTAGTATCGCACTTTACCTGAACAGAAATTATCGCACGACTGTAATAACTGCGTACGTACTTAAATTCGATTTGTATTATTTCTTGCATCATCCCCAGTGTTATTTTAATTAAAATCCATTTTTATAATCCATTTGTCATAAACAAGTGCTAAAAATACGAAAATCTAATTAGCCAGAATGTTTATTTTCTTCGAAAAGTAAATTTTTATTTCCATTCTTTAGGTTATTAAAAATATCGCATAAATTTTACGACAGGCTAATTTAAGTAAATATTATTATTTAAATAAAATTATGTTTTAAAAAATAAGTCTAAATTTAATTTTATGCACGTAATTTTAATATTATCTTCTTTTACTTTTGCAGTTAGTATAGAATTGCCGGTTATCAATATTGGTTTGGAGCAAAGCGAAACTCAAGAAGATAATTCGGTTATGGGAGATGCCACATCTATCTTAAATATTAATTTGAGGCAAGCATCTCCGGAGGAACCCATTGATAAAGTAGCTGTTGCAGATTTGTCTCCAATACCGCTGAGGGTTGTGTCTGTCTACAATGGAGTGCAGGAACCGATGGTTACATCAACATGTTGTGTGACCAAAGAAACTGCTAAGTACTGTACGCAAGAAGAAAGTAGTTCGAAATTTCCATCGACACAAAATTCTGGAGATTCCTCATTCTTTGAACTTGAAGTCGATAAAGAATCGCAAGTGTCAGGTTTCCAGCTTGTAGAATCGTCGAAAAATAAAGTCAACAAGGAGGACCAAACTGATAAGAGGAAAAAGATTCAAACTAAAGTAGAATCTCGTCCTCTATCAGAAAGTAATAAAAAAGAACTTATAAAATTGTGTTCTAATAACATTGATAACATATCCGGAAGTGAAGAGTCATCAGAATTATTTTCTCAAAGTATTAACCAAGAATGTAGTTCAGAAAATAGTGAGTTACAAGAGCCATGTCATCAAAAATTACACGATGATGTAAAACTTTATAATAATCAAAATGGTGAAGAAGAAAAACCGTCGTGTTTGCAAAATAGTGATAAACAGCAAATATCTTCGGTATATTCATCGTCATTAGCAAATAAGGACCATGATATGTCAACAGAATGCCGTTTTAGATCGACAAAAACTGAAGAAGAAGCATCGATGTGCTTGCCTCTCAGTCAAGAATCATTAACATTCGATAAATCTGAATACAGTAAATTATCAGATAGTATTATTAGTGGTTCTAGTTGCGATGGCAAAGAACCATCGTCCAATTATTCTTCCACAGTCCATTCGTCTCCCGTCTGTCATTCCACCCTATCTCTCATGATAGACAGTTCTGAAGGCACTTCCAGTCCAGAAAATGCAGATGCTCAGGACAACAATAGCAATTCCAATTTAGTATCGTGAACTAATAAAGAACTTCACCAAAACTGAAGTACAACATCTCGGGCAAGCTTCCGTATTCTCTTATGAAGCCCTTAAGAAAAGTAGACTGCACGACAGGCCCAAAAACAAATATTGAAGTACCCAAAGGATAATATGCTTCTTTCTAAACCTGTACCTTATGTTTTTGAATGTATTTTATCACCAAACGAACTAAAATTTTTTCTTCACATCGTTAATCTACACCGTCCCGTTTAGAAAGAATCATCATCCTTTACTCTTCAACTGCTGTTCTGCCGTCAGTGCAAAGAAGAAGAAGATATATATTTATTTTGTTTTCTACACCCAGACGACCTGTAGATCAACCATTGCCTTCTTTTCTAAGTAGAAAGGAGGTTAAATACTTTGTAAACAGAAACAAGGCGAATTAAAAAATATATATATACAAAACAAAAATAACACGTTCGATTTTATTTATAATCAGTTTATTAGAAATAATAAATAATAATAATAATTATTTTATAATATTTAGTAAAGAAATAAATAGATATTTAACTTAAAATAACTGATATTTATTGCAGATTCATCTTTAAAAGTTTTGAAACATAGACTGATAATTTGGGATATACTTTGTGCTTGCTTACTATATACACAAAATTCATAATTCTTCCTAAATTAATCGATTCTTATGATAATTTTGGCAGAGTTTAATTAAATAAATTTCTCACAGAGTTTCAAAAATATGATTTAGGAGATATAAACTTATACATCATTCTTTTAATGCGTGCTTCATAAACATAAAAGAACGCTTTTTATAGGAGATGCGAGAACTAATTTACATTATTTGTGCAATATATATCGACATTAGAACTAAACATTGATAACATAACGATATATGTATGCGTTTTTACACGAGAAAAGACATAAACATCACTTCTCACGATCGTGTGCGATAATGAAAGTCAAAGAAAAACAATTTAGAGCATTCGAAATACCGTTCGGCACACAAATTCTGTATTATTTCTACAATATTAGATGTGGAATTTCGCATTATATCAAAAATAATAAAATATGTACAGTAGTTTCTTTTCCCAGAAGAAAAAAATGAAGTCATAAATATTTTTTAATGCTAGAGACTAACCATATATTTTTTCTCTGAAACGAATCGAGATGAAATTTGATGAATAAAAATTTATATAAATTCTTTGAATAGTTTACAAATATTCCATAACGAAAATTCCTATTTAGTTTTAGAACAAACTCAAAGCTTGGATAATGAACCCATCTCAGGAATTTACTTATTTGTTGAAAGATTATATTGTTTATTTTTTTAATTAATCAACATTTATTTTCTTCTAGAATCAGGATTTTCAGTTAGAAAGTTTTAATGCAACATCAACAGTTTCTGTTAAGAAAGTAGGATCAAGATGAAAATATGAATTTTTTTTTTTTATTGAATGCAGTATTGTAACAAAAAGTAAAATATAATAAAAAAATTATAATTCTATTAGTTAATTAAGGAGTTAAATATATGTTTAGGTAACAACAACTAAGCTTAAGAATAATATTTTATTAAATAATGAAAAGGAAATTTTTCCTCTTTCTAAAAGTAGCGTAATTACTTAAAAAATAATAAAAATTATTTTTTGTATAGTTAATTAGAAAATTTTATTTTCGTTAAGTTAATATTATTTTAATTAATTTATTAATAAATATTCTAAAATTAAATTTCCTTCAATTTCGCTTTTTTATGGAAAGAATAAAATTATAATTTTAACATTAACACGATTAAAAATATCTAAAATATTTTGAAGCTACTTGCAAAATTATTATATTCAGTTTGTTTATTTATTTATGTATCATATACATATAAATATATTTGTTTAGAAATTATCAATTGAATAATTCAAAATAATTAAAGTTTTAAAAATATGCACTAATAATCAGAACTTAGATCCGCCATTTTGAAATAAAATGGCGATCGATTAGACTTTATATAATGGTGAAGGGATTTAAACAAAATTTTATAATTTTTTGTTATAAAGTGGCTTATACCAGTTTAAATAAAGTGAAAAAGCATAGCGATACTCCCTATCTCAATTTGAAACAATTGTACGACCGCCATTTTGTTTTTCGTTTTAGAAAAAAGTCGAGTCCGATCGATTAGATTAATTAATTTTTTATTTTTTATTTTTAATGTCTGCTGTAGCATGAAAAATGCTATTTTAGTAACAAAAACTATACAGATTATAAGCTTTTTTACTTGCTATAAAATGTTATGTATTCTTATGTGAATTATTCTGTTTTTGTTTTATACAGCAAGCGTAATAATTAAATTTAGAGCATATAAAGCTTAAACCTATAACAATTTGTGGATTAAAATTATTCATTTTGTACCGAATTTAAATTAAATAATATCAATGAAAATATAAATAATATACATTGTTACATATATATATTATTGCGTGCAATTAATTGCTAAATATAACTGATGCACATTGTTACCTGTGTAACAAGAAATTTCCTCATTATAAAAATGTAATAATTTATAAATCGATATAATTCAATTTCTAAAAATAATTCAGTAATGAATAATTAAGTAAGGAAAGCTATTCTGTTCCACTTAAGCTTCTTTACATAATTAAAATTCCCGTTCTAAAAATATCAGAAAGTTCAATAACTTATAAAATTAATAAAATTTTCTTTAAGTACGAAGTCGTATGAACTTTTACACGAAAATCAACTTAATAATTAATTGTTTTATTTTCCGGTTACGTAAGTAAACGTCACGATTGTGATGTCACGTCGTTCGACCAATAACGTTTAAATTAAAACGATATGTATCAGTTTAAATTTTTATTGGCTGCGTGACCGTGATGTCATTTCTGACGTCAGGTTTGTGTCCATTTTTAGAACAGGTAGAACAAAATGATACCGTTGGCAATGGAAAACGGTTCAATTTGACAATGCAAACTCAATAATATTTACATCAAGATTTTTCAATATAAATTTCAAAAAACGTCTTATTTTCTCAGAATAACAGATTTATTATAGCAGAACCAGAAAGGGGTCAACATCAATTTTATTTAAACGAAATCCGAGAAATTAAAAAAAGAAAAATAACAGTAAGATATAAAATTGTCTAAGATAACAGAAAAAATATATAAAAATATTTATATATTATATTCTCTAGCTGCTGTAATTTATGTTTTTGAATTTATACAATTCCAAATTTAAAAAAACAAAAACAAACAAAATGTATTCGATCAGCTAGAAAAATGTTTGTAAGGATAAAATAGAATGAGCGAGATTTTATTTATTTATTATTTTTTTCTTCTTATAAGGAAAAGATAGAAACACCATTTTCTAACTTAGTTTTATATAGAAAAGAGAGCGAATGCATTTTCCTCCTCATTCCATTATATTATACACAGGAGTCTTTCAAAAGTAAATTGATACCAACCCTGGGATGATAAATCTTCAACATAGTCCTCGTTGGATATACAAATGAGCAAATTTCATTTGGAGAAAGGTACTAAGCATCTTCTCTAGATGGTTATTAGCTTTTAACGATATAATTATGCCTTAACTCATTTGATATATTCGCTTTAATAATGATGGATGCTTTGATACTCCTACCATTACTCATCTCCATTTTGACAGTTCTTGTTTATCGTTTGAAAGATAATTTATTTGTTTTATGCGTCATTTATAGCACAAAAATTGTTTTTTAATTATTTACAAAACATTTAACGATACGATATTTATATAAATAATTATTGGCAAATTGTTACGAAACGATTCACTAGATGGCAGCATATGTAGAGACGAGCTGAGAAAATTTTGATGTCGATGACGTGAATTTGCATTAGATAAAAAATATTTTCGGTTGATCTATTTGCGATTGAATAGTTTTATAAAGATTATATTTTCCGAAAGTGTAAAAAATACTAAAAATATTTAGATTTTAAATAACCCCTTAGATAAATAAAATAAAGCTAGAAGGAGGTATATAAATAACATAAAAATAAACTGCTAAGAAAATATAATAGAAACTATTCAAAAAGTCAGTCTGTTTCTCAAATTTGTTTACTTTTTACTAATAATAGCGCTCGTTTTACTTATTTTATTGCTCTTAAAATAAATTTATTTATCTTCGAATTAACACTATTTCTATGACTTTATTCTTCAATATTTTATTTATACAGTGAATTTATGCAGTTATGATCTACCGCTCTGATTGCAGTATATTACGTTTTTGTCTACTTTAACCATTAAAAGAAGCGCTAATATGCAACATTAATTTAGAACATTTTCCTTTCGATTATCGAAAGTTTACTGGTTTGTCCGCCATTTTTAAACATGATGGAAGTCGATCGAACTTTTTAAATTGGCTTATCTTCTGTAATTTTCAATAGATTTTCATAAAATTTCGAATATAGTTAGAAAAAATTAACAAAATAATAGTCAGTTGAACATAATCCAACAGTTATTCGTTAAAAAAAAAGAATAAAGTTGTTTACTTAAAGTTTGAAATTCAATATTAAGAAGTTAAATTTCAGCAATAAAACTAAGAAAAACGACAGATTGAAAATATATCTCAATTATGGATTTAATTTGGACGACATAAATTTGTTTTTATTTTACTTTTATGTTAAAAATTTCAAATAAGATCAAATCCAAGGATTAGTTTCTCTATTGCCGCCATAATGGAAAAGTAGAAACAGGCTTGATTATATTTTAAATTCAAGAAAATTTCATATTCTTTGTACAGTACAAGAAAGTACAAGTAATATATTTTTTGTCTATATTTCATTTAATAAACTTTTACATTTAAAGATAATTAAAAATATTTGTTTTTTTTACTTCCAAGATGGAAATTTCAAAACATGTTACCTAAAAAAAATCGAAGACGTGCTTCACAAACATCGACATCATTATAATTGAATGAAAAAAAAAATAAAAACTTTTATTGCCAAAACTTCACTAGAATTAATTTAAAATTCACTTATCCATTTGCAATTATTTTATTCAATTTATACTTAATAATGTTATAAAGCTCTGTGTTTATTTTTCGGTTAACTAATGATGTTTAAGAAAGAAGAATTATTAAGCAAAAGTAATAAAATAATATAAAATTAACTTAAGCTTATCTGCTTTACTTTTATCTATTTAACCAATTATATCAAATTTTATAAGGAAAGAAATGCCAATATTCAATCTTCATATTTGTTTATTTTAACATATGTAAAATAAAACAAAGACACGAAACGATGAAAGTATATGATTTTTAATTAAGATTAAAAATTTATAAATTTGATTCTTTAATTGCTTTACATTTTTGTTTTAATTGTTTTTATAGTTACGTTTTGCTTTGTTTTTATTTTGTTAACGAAGAAATATTCTATAAATTAGTCCGCCATCTTGAAACAGAACGATATTCAATCGAATTTTTTACGTCGATTTTATCTCTATAATTTTGAACTGATTTTAAAAACATTATATGGCACATGATTTTCAATTGATTTTAAACATAATACGGCATAACTGGCAAAACCTATTTTTAGCATAAGACTGACCGAAACAGCTACAGTTTTATGCTAAACAGATTCTCTTTTATAAATGGCCAATTGGCCAAAAGCAAAAATTTAAGGAATGAATCCATTCAAGTGTCCCTCTGAATGCTCGCTCATTTCATCCTATTTTGTCCCCTTCCTTGCCTCCCAAATCTTCTACTGTACTCCCTCCATCTTATTATCCCCCAACCCATTTTTCAATAGGTTGAACATCTGAATAAGACTGTTCTCATTCTACAATACAATATGACTGACAAAACCTAAAAATTTTTGCCAGTAGAACATTTGAAAACAGTTTTAATAATTATTTACAAGAAAAGAAAAGAAAGTCCTTTGTCTCAATTCTAATATGTTGATTTCAAGATGGCGGTCTATCAGATATTTTCATCTAATATCTCTTTCAATATAATTAATTTGAAAGAAATTTTTTCGTATAATATATTAAGATAAAACCATCTGATGACTTTAGCCGCCATCTTTGCTAAGATGGCGGCTAAAGTCATCAGATCGTTTTTAAGATGGCGCCCAAAATCGGAAAACGCTTTATGGAAATTTAGTGGCTATTTTTGATTTAATGTTTGGAAAGTAAAACGGATTATTTAATTTTACTTGTTATGCCAAAGTTATAATAAAAATATATAAAGAAATAATTTCAAAAATTTTCTATAATTATTTTAAAACTCTTTTACAGAATTCACTTTAAACATCAAGTAAATGAAGCTTAGCAGAAACCATCTTTAAGCTAATTATTTACAGTTTATTGAGACACAATAAAACTCTATCACTAATAAAATTGGAAGTAAATTGTTATCAAATATTACATTTCCATTTAATTATTCTCAAAAGATAATCATATTTCTGAAAGCCAGACTCTATACATGCAGTATAATCAATAAATCAAGGCAGTTCCTAATCTTATTTTCAGATTCTGATTGATCTGAAATAAGTTATTTAGAGTTATTTTAGATTAAATGTAATATATTATATGCATTTAAGTCGAATTATTGATGTGTATTGTCCTTCTGATTCTAATGATATTCCAGTACACCTTACAACTATTGTAAATATTTGTCAAGACAAATGATTAGATAATGAAAATGTGGAATAATTGCTTACTTTTGGATAGAAAATATGGAGATAAAATGACTGCTATCTTCTTATTCTGCATAGCATTTGTATTATTATTCATTTATTCATATTTACATTATTTATAAAATACATGCACAGAAAGAAGTGCTATTGTTACCAAGTTTGAAGAATATTTACATAAAACAATTCTGTCAGCGCAAGTATAAGTCGATAGACTGTTGGAGAATACTATTCCAAGTTTCGCATCGGTGGATACTAACGTCATTTCTCTTTGGAACATCAATGTTACAGCCTCCTAATGTTGTCAACTTTGGCAGCTTCACTCGACCAATGTTATTTATTTCAGTCGAACACAGAAACTAACACTTAAGATAACGTCCAGAATTGGAAACTTAGATTATCAACTTATCTGATAGTACCAACAACACAAACAATATATGAATTCAACTTCTCTTTTGATATTTTTGATTCAAACAGTTTGTTGATGTTATTTCGGGTATTATTCGACGTGAATGCTAACAGCGAATAAATATATTTTTTTTAAGAACAATACTGTGACAGAAAAATTGATATTATTATTCTTTGTTTTGCGCTGGTAGAGCCATATTTCGAAAAATGAACTTCACAATGATATATTTTTAAAAACTTTATTTCTATTTAAATAATATCATTACTTTAATTATAATTTTATTTTTGACTTATAAAATTTCTAAATTTATAATTTATCGTGCTAAAATTATAATTTTTGTAGTTGCATATTAAAAATAATAAAGATAAATGACTGCATAAATAATTAAGCCAGTAAAAATCTTGAGCAATAATTATATCTTTGATAATTAAAAATTATGTAAATTAATTAAAAAGTATTCTGAAGTTTCTTTACAGTTCAAAACATTCAAAACATAATCTATTTATATATTTCATTTTTATTCTGGTTTTTAATGATTTTATATAATTTTGCAAATATATTTTTACTAAAGACATTTAGCTTCTGCTATATATATTTATGTTTTAAATAAAATAAGTAATATAAAATATTTTTTAAATTAAAATATCAGAGAACTACGAAGAAAAGCTATTTTTAATCTGATCATTAGCTTGTCAACAACACTTATAGATAACCATAATGTTCCTGATTTGTTAAAGATAATATATTGTTTCGATGAATTAGTTCCTTGGTGGAAAGAATGACTTTCATTCTTGATAATCAATAATCGACAATTAAGTTATTCGTAAAAGCAGAAAAATTAAGAAACTGATTTCCAAGAATTTATATTGGTTCGTATTATTTATATTTTTAACTTTATTTTCAGTTAGAATTCGGTTGAACTGAAATTGAAATAACTTAAACTCAAACGTAACAGAAACTGAAACGGAAAATTTTTAACTTCAATTTATGTTTCTGATATATTTTCATTGGTTTAATAAATTTATTCTTGAGCACAAATAAGAATGCCAAGAAAATAAATCAGAAACATAAATTGATGTTAACAGTTTTCCGTTACAAACAACAGTTTTTACTTATTGTTTATGTTTCGTTTTCAGTTTTCGTTATTTTGATTTCAGTTCAACCGAATTTCAAACTGAAAATAAAGTCTTTCTATTATACCCAGCCAATCATATTTGCAACTTTATTAAAAATAGGAAAAAAATTTAATCAATTTAAAAAGCAAAAATTTTATATAATGGATTAATTTGTTTGAGAAGCGGAAAAAATATTATTAAAGAGATTAAATATATTATTTATTAATAGACTAATTAAATTAAAAAAAGTATTTAAAAATTTTTTAATGAAAATACTGATGAATAGGTACTGAAACCATAATTTTTATAAATTTTGTCAAGTTAAAGTCATGTTTAAATTTGTTTTTAACAGAATTAATTTTAAATGAATGTGAAGCCATAGATAATTATAAATCAATTTTTGCAAAATTATTCATTTTTTCCCCTCCCTAATTTAAGGCTTATTAAATTTAATTATGAAAGAAATTTAAATATTAATTATATTTGTATATTGTGTTTACATTTTATAAATTTATAAAATTAAAAGAAGGAAAAAATATTGAAATTGTCAAGTTTTATTTTTTGTATGCTTTAATATGAAAGAATGGTTGATAAATGGCTTATATAATAAACGGATCAATTAATTAAGTTAATAAAATTATTAAATAGACTAATTGGGAGGATTAGTTGTATTAATTATTCATAAAAGATTCATTCTTGATCCATTAAAGGTATAATAATCAATTATGTTACAACATAGCACAGTTATCCTATTGAATTAGCATAATCACGACAAATTGCCTTTCGTTTACATTTTTTTTTTTATTTCACTTTGCGGTTACTTATATAATGTTTACTGCTCTTGTATATTATTATATCATGCAGAATTTAAAATCTATATTCTTTATAAATTTAAAACTATTTTGGACAGTCAATCATACACAAATAAATATATCAGATGGAAAAGAAAAATTGTTTTAATTTTCTTCTCTTAACTGTATATCTTGTAAATACAACAGAAACCAAAATTGAAAATGTTCAGTTACAGTTACTGTTGTTTTTTGGTTCGTTTTGCATTTTCAATTCTTAATTTTATGTAAAGTTTCAGTTGAATTAAAAATGAAATAATAAAAAAATATAACGGAAACTGAAACTGAAAATTTTCTGTTATATTTTCGGTTTAACACTTTCAAACTAATTTAATTTGCTGTCACAGTTTCAGCAGAACTGAAAATGAAATCATGAAAACCGAAAAATACAGCAGAAAATGAAACATAAAATTTTCAGTTTCAGTTTACGTTTCTGCTATATTTTTATCGATCCAACTTGAACGAATTGCCTATATTATCATAAATATTTAAAATTATGCAAATTTTAAATATTTATGATATATATACTATACATGAAAGCAGTTTATTAGCTATAGTTATACTGAATTAATATAACTTAAAAAATATTTAATTAAATAATATTTATGAAAAGAAATTATCATTTGAATAAAATTTCTTTTCGAATTCAATAACATCTTGTAAATATATACATATATAGATTAGATGAAATAATTCAGGAAAACTATAGTAGTTAATGAATAAATGAATATTTTGTGGCAGTATAGTATAGAGCAAACAGATCTAGAGAGACAGAAATCTTAATCATATTAAAGCAAACAAAACTCCGAAATTTAATCATAGTTATAAATTCCCTGCTTATTATTCATTTTTTAATGAAAAGCGTCACGAAAACATCATTAAAAAATAAATTTAATACAAATATTATGCGTTAAATTTATCTGTTTTCATCGATAAATATTAACTTTTGGGTTGATAGATTATTCCGCCTTTGAATCTTAAATTTATACAATAATCTAGAATTATTATTAATTTTTTTGTTTATTTTCAGTCACATTCTTTGGAGTCGATTTTCTCACATTCTTCTCGAAAACTACATTTACTCGAACATAAATATTGATAGAAAGATGTCCATTGAGAAAGTGTACGTCGTCCATCTAACATAAACATTGCTTAAAGGGAAAATAAAAAGTCAACATAATTATTAATTCTCGTAGGAGAGTCAATTCATCGTCATAAATCATATTTAAGAATATTCTTCATTCGACATTTTGCTATTAAATATAATGTCGAATGCAAAAGTTTGATAAAAGTTTCTTTACTAAAAGAACTTAAATAAACAGAAAATACTTAATTAACAATCTTTTATATCGAAATATATATATATATTTATTTATTTTTATAAAAATAAATTTCTAAAGATTCATATTATATATTTGTCATTGAGTCACTATTATTAGCTAACATTTTGAAAGTAAATGAGGCTTATAGGATCATCTTTATACTGTAGTTGTCTGTTTTGTTTTTTTTTCTATGTCTTCCCAATAATAATTTTTAATCAACCAGCAGATTTTCATGAAATTCGATATCGATGCTAGTTCGTCGGCAGGATGGCCGCGTGGTAAAGCTTTAGCTTATCATCCTGAAGGATCCGGGTACAAATCCGGGTCCCATACCTCCAGTTTTTCAGGAGGGGTCCGGGCCCGGCCTGTTGAACCCCATCCTTCAAAGGAGGGGTCCGGACCCGGCCTGTTGAACCCCATCCTTCAACCATCCGCTTGACCCCATTGTGGGTGCTGGGCAGTCTATAAATGGCCGCCGCTAGATACAGAATATCATATGAGGATTTGGCGGCTTAATCACACTAACCTAACCTAACTGATGTTAATTCATTATATCAGGTCATCCTAAAAATAATGTCTTTTTTAAATGTATTTGTTCAAACATGTCTCAGCTTGTCTAAACAAGAATTTTTAAAGTTTCTACAATAATTCAAATGGAGAATATATACTTGATTAAATCCATTATATCCTTTCAAAACTTAATGCTAAAAACGATATTACTTTTACGTTTAACCATTTAAAAATGGTAGATATATAAGCGAACGTGCTATTCTTTTATTATATTTTTATTAATTTTTATGATATTTACTCAAGCCATTAAGAGAAAGGCCTCAAAAACACGTTAATTAACTCTCTTACTACAGCCATTTAAAAATGGCGGACGTCTAAACTGAGGAAGTTTCTTTCTAATAACTTTTTAACTATTAGATTTATTTTAATGTAACTCAATAGAGGTATCAGGTAATCAAAGCTGATTATAAAATAAGATTAATTAATTCTAGAGCATCATCTAATTAAAAATGATGGGCATTCAAACTTTTGTTATAATTATGGTACTATTCGATGGATTTTTATAACTTTGATTTAGGAATTTTTGCCATTGAAGATAATATAATGATGCGTGTTTTAATCCCATATTTTTTAATAATTTAAAAATTAGAGGTCACATTCGAACAGTTATTTTCAAAACTATTTGTTTCTTTTATTTTATAAATAATACATTTTTCCCTTCTATAATTGAGAATGAATAAACTATAAGTTTAGCTTCCACGTGTATCATGTTTTGTTATCTTGTATTGACAGAAATTAATTTTCGTATATTTTATTTTCGTTCTGGGAAATAAAATAAAATTATTGTAATACAAAAAAATATATCTAGATAAAGTTAGAATAATTTTCAATTTAAATTTCTTTTTAATCAAAAAAAAAAATAAAATTTTTAATTATATAAAAAATTATTTAAATATTTAAATTTTAATAATCCGTCTTCTTCATAACATTAAATTTTTAAAATATAATTTTTTTTTTGTTTTCTGCTTTTTTTAATGAATTTTTATCAAAACAGATTTTAATTTGTGAGTAATATTTAGATAATGAAGAAGACGGATTTAGAAAGCGCATCATTAAATTTCTTAAGCAAACAAACAACAACAAAAATTAGAAAGCATAATTTTGTTTTCGCCCTCATAAAATTTTGTTTTATATCAATTAATAAATAAATATTTATATAAACAGTATATAAATCTTTTAAGCTATTTTGATCTCTAATAAAAAAAAATACTTTAATAAAAAATATTCATTACGTACTTAATTAAGTGCTGCGATGTTGATGGCAACGATAGAAACAAAATTTTTGCGCATAATTTTATTTATAAACGATATATATGCAGATGAAATTTCTACTTTAAAGTTCTGCTTTTTTTTTTACGTCAATGCAGTCTGAAAGAATTTTAAAAATGCGATAAATTCAGACCTATTTCTATGACGTCTTCTCTTTAAAAACTTCTTCAAAATTTTGTGCTTTGAAGATTCTATTGAATTCCTTTACCACTTCATTAAACGCCAAATATTTTCATAGGATAAACATCGATTCTACAATTTTCCACTCAAAAACCGATTCTATTACTGTATCCTACAGAAATTACTCTTTCGTGAAGAAAAATTCTAATGATGTCGAACAGCGGGCAACGGAAATTATTAATGTTTTGGCATTAATCTATCCTCTTAGAACGAAACGGATAACCTAAGATTGCTTTGGTTTCTTGCCAAAATTTATTTTTCTTTTTTTTTTTTATTTCCAGTAAGAGTATACGGGCAAAGAAAAAATAATTGATAATCGAGAAATGCTCAGGTTTCCAATTTAAAATAAAACAACTCAATCGTCTTTTCTATTGCATACAATGGCATGAAGGTGATTCAGTTAGAGTTTATTTAAAGAAGAAAACATGTGTTATCCATCGCTTAATGCCACAGTTTCACATACAAATCTGAGCTGAAACGGTTTCGGAAGATTATTTTATAAAGAAGAATAATAAAACATAGCATTTCTACTAAAGAAAATGTAAATATTTGAAAATTTTAACAATCCAGCACGAATTTGATGACAAAAAAGAAAAAAATCATTAAAAATCATCTAATTTATAATTGAAAAATTAAAGAAAAAATTAATAAAAATAATTGAAAGAATTATTTTTTTTTTTTGAGGCAAAAAGTAATAAAATAACTTTTATATATATTTTCTGTGAAGGTTATTAACAAATTCCCTAACGTATATGTCTTCTTTCTCTCGAGAGACGTCCACTTTTGTTATATTAGTTAAGTTATATAAGTGTACTAAGTAAAAATAAATAAATAAATGGCAGAGAAGATCAAAAGTCTTTTTACAAGTTCTTCCTCCCTCGAGTATTTGGAAATCTTTAAGAGTCTAGTTCAAGTTTACTTCCTAAACAGCAGGTTATATAAAATAAATTTTCCGACATTGTATAGAAATTTACGAGAGAATTCTTGGGAAAATCAACGAAATTTTTGGATTTATTATTATTAATTTTAATATACAAATATTTCATTCGAAAACATGTGACGTTTGTATCGCTCGGACGTGTGCTTCCATGTTTGGATAATAATTTATGTAAAAAAATATCCAAGTTTGGAAGTGGAAAAATCATGAAAAAAGAAGGAAAATATATATATTTTTCTAACTGAATAAACTTCATTATGAACTAGATATGCCGTAAATTAAGTTAATCACATCAAGCGAAGAATTAATTGCTACGTTTCTATCGACTTCTACAGAAAAAATAATAATAAAAAATCGCGAAAAAAGTAATCGCAACAACCTGGCAGAACCGAACCTGAGTAAATATTCTACACATATTGTATTTCCACTTTATTTAAACGAGTTATAAGCCGGTTAACACTCTTTTCATCTGCAATCCGATTACAATAAAAATCGTGGACAATTAAACCTTTCTCTAACGATTAAAACTCTCTCTCCCTTTTTTCTTATTCATAAAAGAAATTTGCATATGTCTCAGAAATCCGACAATTCAACAAAAATGCAGTTGACCCGACAACGGTTTAGTCCAAGATAAAGCGAAGGTGGGAGGGAAGATGCAGAGAGGTACTTAGTGACGTCATTTGATGTCGAATCCAATCGTTTGGCATTTGGCTTCTTCAGTTCCTTCCATCTGGGTTCAGAAAGAGTTCAGGTGAGTCTTCTTCTTTCCTTGTTACACCTCATCTTTCGCTATCGATCAATATACGATACCTAATACGATTTTTATCGAATCAAACTCGAGTGTTGTTATTCTTTTTTTTCTTCCGATACTCTGTTTTGTTTACCATTTTTAAAGGTCACGCACCATTAATCTAATTCCATTTTTTATTTAATGATTTTTTATACATATTTTTTATTATTTTTATCTCCATTTTTGCTTATTATTATTATTTTTCTTAATATTTTATCAGCCTCGTTCATGGAGAGATATATAGCAGTAACCACTTGATGCACATCTGTTCTCGTTCTCTCTTTGTGCGAATGTTATAAAACATTTTAAATCTCGGAGAAAAACAAGTTTTGTATAGAAATTCGAAACACATTACATCAAAAAAAAGAAAGAAAGAAAAATAAATAAATTTACAACAAAGAAAATTCGAATCAATCAAAAGAAATTTATATACATATTTTTATTAATTTTTCACGTTGTGCAGATACTTGTGTGCATTATGAATTTTCTGAGAAACGTAAGAATACCCAATAGTGCACCAACTAAAATTAGAAAGGAATTTATTTATCCATCATCACCGAAATGCGAGAATGCTATACAAGTCACTTTATGTAAATCTGTTTATGTAACGTAAGAACTCGGTAATTCTTATAAGTGAAACAAGAAAAAAAATTTTTTCTTTCTTTCGTAAATTAGCTTGGTTAATGCGATAAAAATAGAATTTTTTTATTTTTTTTCGGATTAAATTTCTTAATTTTTCGACAGATGGCGGCACTCATCACTTTAGAGATCTATCTTCACTTTATAGATGTATACAAATTTATAGGATTTATTTTTTTACTAGGAAAAAGAATTATTTTAAAAATAATTCTAGGAGTATCTTTTACTCCCTTTTATTTATTTATTTATTTTTTAAATAATTCCCAGCTGTACTGTAACACATGTTTGAGAATTCTTTAGAACAGCTTATTATTTTATATATATTTTTTTTGTTATCTCTGCACGATGCATTAATCATAGAACGGGATTGATTTTTAGCAAAGAAAAAAAATTTATTTTTATAATAAAAAAATTTTTTTCTTTTTGATTTAATAAACAAAATATTTTCGAATTTTTATCGCAATTTTTTTTTTTACATTAAATAAATTAAAAAATAAAATAAAACTGAATATGTTTGAACCGCATCGTAAATCCTTCAACATATTTCTATCGAAAATTCGGAACAACAAGCAAAATTAATTTTGTTTTTTGTTCTTTTTCTTACGCGTGGATGGAGAAAGATGCGATATATATATAAATCGGGTAGATATATCTATCATATGTGAATCTGTCCTTCGGTTTCAAGCTCAAGTGCCGTTGTAAAGCGAAACTACTTCATTAAGAAGCCATGTAAGAGTTGGAAACTGCGTCATTTGGAAAGATTCCAATTCGGTCTTTTGTAGAAGAACTCTTGCATTTCCGGAAACTTTTGCTACAGCAACAACAACAAAATTTGGCCATTGGGTCTTTTATTTTATTTTTTATCTGTAGAAATATCAATACCATTATCTAAACCGTAAACTTTAAACAATCGTTTACTACACGCTACATACTTCTAAGCACACTTATATGTTTTATTTTTAAAATTAACGTTAGACGATTGTTTTTTCTTATAATTTCGGATAAAATCTGGAAGAAAACAAAATTAAAACATTATAGGAACGTCTTCTGTGCTATTTGTTTTTTTCTCCAACTTAATGGCGGTGTCATGTTTTAGCGGAAAGAAAGCATAACGTTGCACAAAATACTTTTTTCGTTCAATGCAAATCTTGTTATGTAAATTTTTTTTTATGTTTGAAATTTCGAATTTATTTCATTTATTCCATAATAAATCGTATTAGTTCAGTATATTGCTTTATTAAATTATTTTTATTGTTTTTGTTTTGTTATATCCCCCATCAAAAACTTTCTTAAACATATAGAAAGAATGATATTAAGAAATGCGGCTTTTATTCAGATATTTTATAATTTTTATCCATTTTTTTATTCAGATATTAGTAAAAAAAAACTTTAAAAGTGTACAAAAACATACGTTTTCTATATTATCGCCTGTTATTTTTGGACAGAAATTCATGTTTTTGCTCGTTAGACATTATTTTGAAGCCATCCGTCGTAAATTCCCTAATTTACTAAAAAATAATAATAATAATTTATTTTTTCGGTTTAAAAATCTTAAAAGGAATGTTTATTTTTCTGTTATGAAAAATGTTACAATGTAAAAATTTATATATCTTTCTCCAACGGCTAGAAAATTAACTCATATCCATCGCACTTGCAGAGATGAAATGATGCCAAAATTTCCTTTATAATCGCTTAAAAACACATAAAATTTCGTAACTTTTAACGCGGCATTTGTTGCAGATACGGTTTAACGAACTAATCACTAATCAAACTATTTATATTTATATATTTTTATATAATTTTAGAAACAATAAAAGTATTTTTTTAGAAAATTTTACTTGTGTTTCTATAGAGGTAGCTATTGTGGAATCATGTGATCATACCACGTGACTGAAGGATGTTCCAGTGAAAAACTTCAGACAAGCGTAGTACATTGTCCTGGATTCCTTTACTGAAGACCGCACTGCATTTTCACACAACAGCAATCACTATAGTCCTCCAGTGACATTTTTAACGCGGTCTGGAAAACAAAGCGAGAACGACTTTTCGGTAAGATAAAAACATTTTAATAACCTAAAAGTATAATTAATCAAGTTTTTTTTTTAATAATATTTAATAACTTAAAATTATATATAAAGCTTTTTTCGAGTATAAGCGTGAAAATTTGGGTAAAATGCGTGCAAAATTGTTCTTAAAGTGATAAGTGAAGAGCGAGAGACACAATTGTTTCTAATTATAATTTGCTAGAGGTTATGCAAGACGTGGCTTGTTCAAGAAGTTTTAAACTTATTATTAAAACGTTAATGATATTAATCATCCAGTTTAAAACTCGAATAAAACGATTTGTTTTAATAAATTAGTTAAATTATTTAATCAAATTATTAACAGTGAATCAAAGCCGTTCTGTGTGTATAAAAGAATGTTACCTTGTTCGATTCGCCTTATGTCAGAATGAGGAACAATGGGAATACTATATATAGAAGGCATTGCATGACCCCAAAGACAAGAAATGGTTGTCAGAGGTCCAACTATCAAACTTAGATTTGGAATCGTTCTGATTGGTTGGTTTTCACAATGCATTCTTCTATAGTTTGTCTTTACTTTTTGCGCTCTTCAAAAACTTTTGACAGCATTATACTCTCCGAAAAAAATTTTTTTCAACCCTCCATCTAAAAGTTCGTATGCCAAGTAGTTAAAAATTAACTGGACGTAAAGTTATTTAACATAATAATTTTTTGGCATTTTTTTTTTTCAGTAAGTTAGTATATTAGTCCGAAATTTGTTAAATAATAAAATATAGGTTTATTTTTTTCGTACGTTTTACTCATTTAATAATGATATTGTGTAGTGCGAAATGATGAAGTGAAAAAAGTGATGCTAAGAGACAAGAAATGGCTCAGAAAACAGACCAAAGAATCATAGAACAGCGCTTATTGATAGCAGTGACAGGTGGTTGTGCCATTGGTATATTACTATGGTTCGTATCTATATCGACAGATTATTGGTATTACTTCAGCGCACCTAGAGGTGGCATTTATATGAACAGAACTAAAACCATTTTTCTGCGAAGTAATGTCGGACTCTGGAGGCTTTGTCGTACGACGATCCAGAATAACACCGAACAAGGTTAGTCTGTTTCAGCTACTTTATAAGAATGTATGCAGTTTAACCAGTTACCAATTTTTTAATTATTATTAATTAATTAATATTGGTTAATGCGATAAAAATAGAATTTTTTTATTTTTTTTCGGATTAAATTTCTTAATTCTTCGACAGATGGCGGCACTCATCACTTTAGAGATCTATCTTCACTTTAGAGATGTCTACAAATTTATAGGATTTATATTTTTACTAGGAAAAAAATTTATTTTAAAAATAATTCTAGGAGTATCTTTTACTCCCTTTTATTTATTTATTTATTTTTTAAATAATTCCCAGCTGTACTGTAACACATGTTTGAGAATTCTTTAGAACAGCTTATTATTTTATATATATTTTTTTTGTTATCTCTGCACGATGCATTAATCATAGAACGGGATTGATTTTTAGCAAAGAAAAAAAAATTATTTTTATAATTTTAATTAATTAAGTAAACAGTAAAAGGAAAGAATGCAAATATGTTTAAATAATTTTGATACTGAGAAAATATGGTGACATAGAAGTTATCGCCATATTTAATGGAAAATATATAAAATAAAGACTTTTTATGCATTTTAAAAATATTTTTTAACTTATAAAATTATTCTGAGTACGAATTATGTATGTAGGCCTATATTTTTATTTTATGCATTTATGGTTTTATGATCCATATATTAAACATTTTAGAAAGAGCATTGAATATTCGACATGAGATTTGCTGAAGAAAATTTGAATAATTTAGCACCAGAATATATTAAAAAATCATTATAAATTATGTAAAATAATATTTTAATGTTTAATATCTGTATATGCTTCTATATTCTTCATTTATAATCGGGCATAAGTGTTAATCTGAAGATAATTTTCTCATATAAGTTCATTGTAAAAATAAAGAAAATTATTTCAAAATTTAGAAAAAAAGAAAAAAAATCGGTTTATCTATGCTATTGTTTTCTATTTAGTACAGTTTGAAGAATTTAATTCGTAAAAAAAAAAAACTCAGAAGGCCAACAAATCTCACTTTGTTTGCTTAGTTTTATTCCCTTTGAAAAGTAATCTTCGTAAAATATATAAAGTCCTTAGTCATGGCGAGAAAATGTTTTAATGCTTTTAATCTTATAAACCCTTCGAAAAAATTTAATCTTTAAGTTCAAAACTTTGTGAATTTCGTCTTTCAGAATTTAAAAAAAAATAAAAAATTGTTATAAAGACAGTTTTAAATCAATAAAGCAAACGAGTCCGTAGAAATTTTCTAACAAGCATTACACGAGTAACAATTCTAATGAGAATCGTAAAATATATATATTTTTTCACGTTATCGTTACAATCTCTAAAGAAATGTCTCCATTGTCGTTAACTAAAACGTGACATATCCACCGACATTCTCTTCTTAAAAAAGAAAGTGAAATGATATTCCATCCACTTGGCAAGCATCCCTTCGATGACATGTTGTGACATAAACTTTCGAAAATAACTAAGTAAACAGTAGACATTCCGAAGATGATTATTATACATTATACTTTACATTTATACTTTTCATTCTCATAATTTTCACCAGTTTACAAGCATAAAACAATTTGTTTGTTAACTTAAAATAGCGATAACAAAAACAAGCGAGCGAGAAAAACTTTCTGTGCTTCTCGTTCTTTATAAATGCAATAAAAATTTCGTTTTGATTAAATTATATAAAAAATCTGATACGAATTTAATCATTACGAAATAAAAGATTAAAGTGAAACATTAAAACAAAAAAAAAAGTAGAAAATAAAAGAGCAAAACTAAATAGAAGTTAGCGAACGTGTCAATAAAAGACTTTAATCCTTGCTGTTGATCAATTTGCTGACTCACAAAGTATTTTCGTCTTTAGAAACAAGTCAATCTCTTACAGATGAATATATATATATACATCTATATACAAAGACAGACACAAGCAAATTCGTGATTTCGTGCTTAATTAGAAATTTATAAAAATTTTCTACGATTTACAAATATATTTCTTCAAGTTATAGACTAAAAAAAAATATTTTTTCATTACTTTAACGATCGAAAAAATTTTTCTCTTTTATCTTAATTTAAAAAGGAGATAAAATTGTCTCTTCTCGATTTCTATAATTTTAATTATTCGAGTCGATAATTACGTTAGACGGCAATTTTGAAATTTGATTGTGATAAATGTAAAAATTTTCAATTGTGCCTCTAGGTTAAATTTAAAAAAATTATGCAAGCAAAAATTTGCTACCTAATTTTTGCTCCTTAATTAAAAAGGAGAAGAAAAAACAACGACAGAGATCGGTATTGATAATTAAAATTAACAATTTAAAACTTTATATACTGTATATACTATATATTTAATTTTAAATTAAGCGAATCAATATTTGTGACTGATATATATAGATATTATTTGAATGACTTATAGCTTCGGGCATATTACGCATTTTAGATTTTTTTTTTTTTTTTGTATTTCTATTTTATTATCTGCAAATTGAATTTTGAAAAATCACTTATTCAAATTCTTTCGTGGGAAAAATCCGATTTATGAATTTTTATTTTTAACATTTAGAGCGATTGCTTAAATACTTTACATCCTACGATAACGATCGTTCTTGTGTATACATCAATACGTACGTAGTTTAAATAATTATAATAATAATAAAAAAAAACATATATATATTTTTCTTTTTCAGAGTTTTGTAGATACGTAAGAATGTTTCCATCTCAGGAAGAAATCGAAAATAATCCAGAACTGGATAAAACTGTTATAGGTTGGTTTGTATTAACGTAACCATAATAAATTAATTTTAAAAAATTTTAAAGTTACCGTTATAATAGCAAAAAAAAAAATTAAACAATGATTTTTAGTATTTATGTTGGCAGCACTTAAGTCGAGAACGTTAAGTGCTGCCATCTTTCGATTAAATTATTAAAGTCATGTTTCTAATGTCGTAAAACGGTTAAAAATAATTCGTTTTAATGATTTCGATATGTTGAGAGATCTTCTCTGTTATTTTATTGTATGCAGTCTTAATTCTATTTATTTTGTAAACATTAGAATTCGTGTTTTGAATGTTTGCCAATCAGTTAGACAGTAATGTTAGTTATACGTAGTAAAGATTAAACTGGATATGCTCATTCCGTTCAATCTCCTTTTGTTTGATTTTTTATGGTAAAGGAGTTTTCTAACTGCCAATTATATATTTAAAAACCGTTTTTTTCTCAATATTGACAGATTATTCTAGGACGGAAGCGGTATTTTCGGTCATCACGGTGTTATTGATGCTTATGGGATTGGGATTTAGCCTTTACACGTTTAAAGAACCTCGATATACTTACAAACGACTTGTTGGAGGAATACATTTTTTTACAGGTGAGTGTTGTCGCTCTTAAAATCATTTTTCACAAGCGAATTTTTTGTTATAATGCACGTCAAGGAATATTCTTCTCGGTTAAGTTAGAACGTTCCAAAACTTACTTATGCCAAATAAAATGAATGAATGAGAGCTTTTTTTAGTCTAGAAAAGAATGCGATGTCTTCGAGAATAATGATTTATTTTATATTTTTACTAAACCGAAATTTTACTTATGTTTGATCGCTCTTCATGTGATTGTTACGCGCGTCGCGATTTGTCTACGACGTGCGTGATTTGCAACTAAATAGAAAAATTAAAATGCCACCCAGTGCAATTACTAAACACGCATACAACCGAAATTGTCTATAAATTATATCACGCAATCGAGGTCTGAAAGATTTTTAGAACTGATTTTGTGGACTAGCGCGAGACGCGTCGTGATTGCGAGTGACGCGAATATAGCTACTGCCATTTTGCAATTTCTCTGTAGAAACACAACTTTTCCATTAAATTTTCTAAGGAAACATATCTTTCGTTTTTTTTTTACAAAAGCTTTTTTTATACATTTCTGTTGCATCAGAGTTGTGGTTGTCTTCATGTAAGTATTGATTAATCAGGCGCGTCATAATCGTTAGCAACGCGCTTTTAGCCCTCGTCCTGCATTTCTATTCATCACATTCAATATTTTAAGAACGAGGAAAGAAAAGCAACTAAAGTCAAGAATATATAGTTCAATATTTTAAGGACAGATATTATCTTTCATTATTTACAATTTTTATTTATTTAATGCTGCCAACTTGCATTTATGTATCGATTCGCCAGGCGCTTCTTGATCTACGCGCGCTCTAACTTATCATTCTATAATTATATTCAGCGCGACTTTTTTATTCAGCATCACTCAATTTTTTGTATTTATTGAGATATTAACTCTCATAATTTATATATATTTTTAATTCATTTTTGCAGCTGGAGCTGTACTCGTCGTCGTCGAAGTATTGATTAACTGTCTACACTACGAACAGAAATATGCACCAGGAAGATTTCCTAAACGTATCGAATGGAAGTTCGGTTATTCATCGATTATCGCATGGATAATATTCGTATTTTATGTGATTGCTGGTATTATTTTTGTGATTTGCTCCAGGAAGAGAAAACGGGACAAATCTGCACCAGATGACGAATTGGCACAGGCGGACGAACCTCACATACTTGGAAGACTCTGACATGTTTCAAAGCTAAAGTTCCTGATCAGATCGACATATCAGATTGTTTTTAATATACTCATCGAAGATTTATCGACAAACTGTATTTTTATGATGAAATTTTATCAATGAAACACGCTCGAGTGTTTACATATATGTATGTATTTACTACGCACAAAATTTCTGTAAAACTGATTAAAAAACTTATCAAATCTTCAGATAAAGTTTAAGACAGGTGTAAAACAGTCTCGTAAACGATTTTATAAATGCAAATTTTTTCGAGAAGAAAGAAAAAAAAATTTGCACGATGTTTTAATTCTCCTTCTTCTATCTCTTTGATTGTGTTTTTCTTCTTCTTCTTCTTCTGGAAACGATTTACAGTTTTATTTCCCCCAAAAAAAGTGTTTGATGAGAGTTTTTAAAATGTAGAAAAAAATAATAATAATTAAATAATATCATTTCCGATATCTTGATTAAATTATTTTTAAAGTTAAAAGAATCTGACAGTTTAGAATTTAATAATAATAAAAAAATTGTGTAAAATTTAATTTTATTGTACTCGATACTGTTACTTTACATCAAACGCAATTAAAATTAATAATTTAAGATATTTCTCAAAAATAATTGGATTAAAAATTTACTTCTGAGAAATTCATATATCTGTGTGTGTATAAAAATCATTCGTTTATTAAAATTCTTAAATTTAATATTAAAAAAAAATAGATGATAAATTTATTAGCGTAAGAAAGTAATATTAATCGCTTCTTAATAGATTTTTAAATAATCAGAATTCTTTGTTTTTTTATTCTAGAATTTTTTGCGTAAAAATAAGCATTAATTAAATTATTTTTTTACGAAAAAAATGCCAATTAACGAATCTGCACATAACAATAAACAAATAATCTTGTAAACGATTTTAATAATCTTGTAAAAGATTAAAATATTAAATTTGCATTTAAAAAAAGGAGAAATTTTTTAAGAAAGTGTAAATGATTTAAAGCTTTATTTATGTTCTTCACCGAAGAAAAACAACCGAAAAAATATTTATGAGATCAGAAACGGAGCTTAATTATCATAATTCATGAACAAAATTCCTGCTGGTGTGCTGTCTATGAGCATGTAAACGTGCTTATGTGTGAGTATGTATGTGTGAACATAAATACATTAATTAATTTTTAAGAAAACAATAATCATCTTTAAGAAATTTTTATACTACATATAATATCCGTTTTGCTTTTTTTATTAATTCTTCTATCAGTTTTATTTTTTATATATATATAACAAATATTTCACGCTATTATTAATTAAGAAAAAATTACCATGTCAAAAGAAGAAATCCTGCTTAATATCACAAAAAAGCGTATTTTTTTCCTCTTTTTTTAATACAAAAAATATTTATATATATATATACTGTATATAGAGAGAAAGATTCCTTGGTTAAAATTGTCTAATTTTTCTTCAAAAACAAGATAAATCACAGTCATGTTTTTCATTGATAACTTTATTAATTTTCATCACAGTGAAGTTGGATGTAAAAAAGAAACAAACAGGTTTGTGCCACTCCTATTTCTCTCAAATACACAGTGGCAGTGACTGACGGGCCACACCACGTGTGGCAGTAAAGAGGTGCACTTGTTAATGACGAAAGATCTGTCCTCCTCGAAGTTACCGTCCTTTTATATATATATATATTATATATATGTGTGTATATATTTATATTTATTATATACACATATATATATCCGATTTCAAACAATGAACCGCTAACTACTTTTATAAATCTATCTTTTTTTTTTCTTTTTATATCATCTAAATCTTTATAACCGTCATCGAGACCGACTAAATAATTGCGAAAATTTCCATTCAAAGCCGTGATTTTTCGATATTCTACCAACAGATGGCAGTGCGTCCCAAGCTCTCGGTTAGCAATGCATGTGGAGATTGTACATTTTTTTTTAATAAATAATTTTAATTATTATTATTTATTGATTTCGTTCACTTTTGTTGGAGATTGGGGGACGAGAAGGAAATATTGAACTATATTTTTTATTTTTTTGGGTTTTTTTTTGTAAAGTTTTTTCTCTTTTTCAACTATGTATACGCTAAATTGTTTACTAAATTTTTACAGTCTAAATCTGCTTGAAAGAGAAATTATTTGGGAAACTATTTCTCTCATTCCGATTATTTATTTATTTTTTTTTTAATTTCTGTTGACGATCTGGTGATCAATTCTTGTAAACAACGAATCCAAGACACTCTTATTATTATTCTTTTTTTTTTTTAAAGAAACTTCTAAAGGAATGTTATTCTTGTAATTGTGTGGATGTATAGGGTCTTTGCAACAATTAAAACGAACATCTAAACTAAGAAATTTTTACCGATGAGACGAAAGAGTATTTTTTTTTTCTTTTCCATTTTTGGTTGCTGCAGAAGGCACGGGGAGGACTTTAGTGAGCAATCCAGCTACGTTGCTTATTTTATCCACTATAACTTCACTACAGACTAACTGAAGTTCCTGTAGAAATTGTAGAATAAAAGGGGAAGTAATAGGATTCATGAATTGTTTAGTGTCTATGAGCATTTTTTTATGTCTTTCCCATGTGACAGTGTCATTTCTGAAGACTTTTATGTTTTGTTTTCATTTCTGGGAAGACTTGAAGATTTTTTCTGTTGTCCCTAACACTGATATGAGGAAAATGTTTCGAATTTTTTATTTATTTATTAATGTTATTTATTATTATTATTTGTATGTAACCGTTGGTCCAGGCACATCGTATTGTTTTTTAATTTTTTCAGACAGGTGTTGTTCTTCGCAAGGTTTCGAAGGAAAACTCGCGAGAATATTCTCTGTCTGCTGCTGTGGACACCGTGTTGCATGTAGTGTCTCTAGAAAATGGAGGAAAGCTGTAATAAGCCAAGTCTCTCATCGATTCTGAAAGGGGGAGTCCAGTGTTTGTATTCCGACGCCCTCTGCTTGTAGATGGCTTTGGTGACATGTCGTGGTTGCTTTCCCTGGGCCTATAATTGTTCTGTTTACCCCAATGACGCTGGCATTGAGTGTGATCCGAGACTGGTGTGAAGTCGCTAAATTTTTGACGTTCCATCTGCTTCTTGTTATCTTCTTTGTACCAATGTATATAGAGAAAGATTGCAAAAGTTCCGGCAAGTTCGCACATCATCAACGCTGCAACGGCTAATTGAAACGAATAACCGTAATGATATATAAACAGTGGACCTTGAAAAGAAGACTTAGGTCTCAGTTTATTTCCTACTTCAGATTTAAATGTTGAGATGTAGATCACCATACCTGCCAAGATGAACAAGCCTGCACAAAAAACATAAATATAGTATTTTAAAACATAATAAACTCTCGCAGTTTATTTAATATATATAAAAATAAAAAAATACAATATTGCACACATCTTTTAGTTTCTATAATCAAAATTAATACTTTTCTTACATTCAAAATTAATTATTAAACGCGAATAATTGAGATAAAATGATACCGACATAATAATAAT
Organism: Olivierus martensii; assembly: GCA_000484575.1. NCBI lineage: Eukaryota > Metazoa > Arthropoda > Arachnida > Scorpiones > Buthidae > Olivierus > Olivierus martensii. The sequence continues at coordinate 71,468 of AYEL01089344.1, read as the reverse complement.
ATCCGTATTGTTACGTCTTAGGTTATTATTACGAAATCTCAACCAATCAGCGAACAGTTCTTCAATGTTTGTTTACTATAACGTTACTCAGATGGAAACAGACTTAACAGTTGCTTAAAAGGAAAATGTTTTGATACCAACTTACAATTTATAATTAAAATAAAATAATAATTTTTAAAATATTTATTTAATTAATAAATTTAAATTAAAAAAATTATTTTAAAATTTAAAAGCCATTATAATCTTAATTAAATTTCTAATGAGAAGTTTTGCTATCAAAATGAAGAAAATATTTAATATATATATATGTATACCTATGTATTTTTTCCTGTTATATTCTGATTTTAATGCAAATCTCAATCATTTCTTAACCTCTCTTCTCTTTATATTTTTAAACTAGGATTACACGATGGCTATTTACTTCAGTCTCATCTGGATATAAATGACAATATTAAGAGTTTCATCCATAAGAAATATTCGATAATTTATTGCGCAAACGTAACTTTAGTTACCAGTAATCGGGTATGTAAGTTTATGCGAGTCGATCTAACTAGTAATTATTAAGAATTTTTTTAAATATTCATGCGTGAGTGTAGCACGTATACGGGGTTGTAAAAATTATGGCAGAGATTTTAAAAATCACAGATTAAAAATTTAAATTCTTCCCTTTTCATTTTTAAAAGTCGGATTAACCGAGTTTGTAAAAGATGGGTTTTCTTCGTAGATTAGGCTAGAGATTATCAAACATGATTGATTACGGTGCACTGATCTTCCGAGTCCATATTAAAATAACCGAAAAATAAACTGAAAGAAGTATGGTCTTTCATGCGAATGATGTTTGATAAAGCCACCCCGAAAGATTGATAATAGAAAATCTTAGATAATAACTTGAAGAAATGTTTTCATAAATGAATGCTTTTACCTCAAAGAAGAAGAAGATCACGAATATAAAGAAAAATAAAGAAATTTCAAAAGATTTTATTTGATATGATTCTACTTAAATTCGATTTATAATTAATTTCGCTTTTTTTATGAACTAAAAATCATTGTGGACGTATCTAAGCAAAATAATATGATTTTCTCAATGCTCTCCAATTTTATATAAAATATATTAAAAAGAAATCTCTAATAAATGAAAATATTTTGAGAAATAATTTTTTAAGGAATTAATCGATTAAAATTCAAACTTATATATTCGATTTATCAGAAAACATTATTGAAAAAAAATATTTACTCAACTTCCATCATTCATTTTTAAATCATTTATTTTCTGGTATATATTTTTTCGCCTTTTTTGTCAACTTTAATTTTCATCTAACTTCTAAGGAAAATATTTTATTCTTAGAAATATTAGACCCTCAAGGAAATCAATCAATCAGGAAATCAATGAGAATATTCCTTTCTCTAAAAATACCTTGTTTAAAATTAATCCGATATATTTATTTAAATATCTTCAAATTTAATAGAATTTACAATAATTACTGAATGCGAATAATAAAAATTTACAGTTTTAAAGATAAACAGTTCGACTGCAAACAGATCGCCCACATACTATCCTATCCCAGTTTCGAATGCATCTATATTCTCCTTCTTTCCTGGCCACATTATGGTATAGTAAAACAATTTGACGTTAAATTTTCGAGCAAGATGTTTTCTACAGACAATACCTTATTGATCCTCTAGCGATACTCAACTGTAAAAAAATCTGCATGGATAAAATAGAGAGGAAAAAAATGATGTGTCATATAAGTTGTTCTTGTATTTGTTTCTATATCAAGATACAAATTTTATGTTAGTTTTTTCGATACGAGTATCAAAAATAATTTAAAATTTTAACATTAAACAGTTTTTTCGGAGGAAAATGTATGAATTTAGTTATTTTTACAATCCCAAAATAGTTCATACTTGGCAACATATATAATATTTTTTTTTAATATTGGAAAATTGAGTCTACACTTATATCGACTTATATACTGAGTATTATTATTTTTAATCGTTAAAAATTAATTAATAATAATGTAATTATCTTCATTATTATTGCTCAAATTTACGTTATTTTGCAATAAGAAGTTTAAAGGAACCAGATTTTTTTTAATATAGTTCTTTAGATTGATATTGGACAATCCAGTCAGTAAGAACTATATTAAATCTAGTTCCTTTTAGTTAGTTAGCTCTAAAATCATTCAGGTAGTTTTTCTAGTCTAATTGAATTTTAGTTTTCTAGTAATTAGTAGATCTAGTAACTAGCTTTCTACACTGATTCTAGTAATTCTGATACTTCTATTAACTAATTTTTTAGTCTAATAGTCGAAGAAACGTGGCAATAAACTCAGTTTTCATTAATTGAAGCGAATTATTATTCTGTTTTGTTTGAAGAAATAAGAATTTTAAACGAATACGAACTTTTATAGGAATATAACTTCATTTATTCTGTTTCTTTATCGAAATTAAAGATAATTTAATAACAGCATTCATACTGAAAATAGGAAAAATAGCTATATAAGTAACAAAATAAGAACTGTTTAATGTTATTTATACCCATTATCAATTTTAGACCTTAAATTAATGATATTTTATGCATTTTAAGTTATGTTTTTGTATTATTAGTGTGAAAATATAAAAAAAATTCTACTTTATATATATATATGTAAGTTATCTTTATGTTGCTAAATATTTGTAGCAATTTTTACTGATTTTTAAATTATGATTAATTAAAAATATAAATAGTTATGATGATTTAGCCTGAATATATATAAGTAAGAAGAAAATGAAGTTATTAAAACATCAAAGGAGGAATAAAAGGCATTTGATTATTTAATAATATAGAGTATTAGGCCTACTAGAATTCTATCAGTGGGAATCAATACAAATTAACTTTATATTAACAAATTGTTGTGAAAATTTTTGCTTATAAATGTAATTTATATATTTATATATTATTATTTTTACTAACCGCGATAAATAACATTACGAAATGCGTAGGATTTTGATAAATTAGAAGGAAGAAAATCTATGGTTAACTTCGACCTTGGAGAGGTCTGATACACGTTCTGTCTACTTTTCTTTTTATTGGAAGATGATAATTTAATTTCACTTCCTCTACTAACACCAAATAGTATTAAGTACTAAAGAAAAATAGGGAATTTTCGTTATTCGGTAAAATACAAACAAAAAATATAGAATAATATAGATGTACAGTACATAGATAATAAAATTTTAATCATAATGTTTTCGTGCAGGAAATAGATATTTGATACATTATAGACGAAAAAGAAAAAAAAAAAAAACATAATTATAGCATAGCAAAATTTTAATACTAAAATTGAAGTTGTTTATTAAAAGTTAAACTTGCTCTTTCTACAAAAATATCCACATTTACAGAAAAAATTCCTAAGAAACTAAAGAAAAAGAATTTATAATTAATTGAAAGCTATGTTATATAAAAGAATATGAGATTAATATGTCTATACATATTCATCAGTTAAACAACAATTTATAACACAAAAGAAATTTTTTCCTATGAATAAAAAAAGAATTTCAGCAATATTCAATTTCTGTATAATCTAGAAAATATTTCGTTAGGAAATTTTTATATAGGCTTATATAAAAATAACTACGAATACAAAGAAAGTTCGATTTCAAACCAAAATTTCGAGATGAGAAATGTGGATAGGGCCTATATCATTCGTCTTTGATGTTCTATGATCTACACATATTCATGCATTTATACAATGTACTATATGCATAATATATTCGTGGGTCAATAGGGAATCCATTTTGAATTTAAAGCATTCATGTACTGTATATATAAATATTATAAATTTAAATTATTTATACTTTCCGTATAACGTTATATTTTATATATATATAGCCACAACATATTTTTTAATATTAGTTATAAAATTATATAAAAGAAACAAAAACTGCAACACAGTAAATTGTTCAATTTTTAGCTAAAAAAATATATAATATAAAATTATATAAAAGAAACAAAAACTGCAACACAGTAAATTGTTCAATTTTTAGCTTTATTTATTAAAAAAATATATTTTTTTTTTCATTAGTTCGATATTCCCACTCTTAAGGAAAATCGGTAAGCAGTTTATCGAACCGAATAAATAAATAAAATAAAAAAATATCGAATTTTTTTTGAATAGTTTTTGTTCAGATAGATAAGAGTAGATTCAGAACCATCCTCCTCCCCTCGCTTCTTTTCTACCGAAAGTTTCGTTTGCACTGACTTTTTGCTATTAGTTGTTTAAATGACCGAAATCAAAATCAATATTTTTGATTATCGCAATTGATAGGCAATTCGTGATACGTCTCTAGTCACAAACCGAAATCAATAATATACGTATGTCTAGTTAATGCATCTGTATGTGAAGGTCTATTTTACTCTTCTGAGAAATTTTTTCTTGTAAAAGTGGTCGAAAGTTTTAACAATATTTTCGACTAAACGGTGAAAGAATTTAAAACAATAGAAAAATATATTAATATCACAAATTTATATAAGCAAACAGAAGAAAAATATTTCTTGGATTATAAAATTTTGTATTTTTTTCTCATATAAAACATTCAAAACATTCGTTAAACAATAATCCTACTCTCTACTTTAATGCATTCAAAAACGTTATGATGATAATTGTAAAATATTAATTCAAGTTTAATTAAAGTAAATTAATTTGAAGATGTTAATGTTGCATAATTTTGGCCTCAAGAGCAGAGATTATTAATAATTTTCGATATTTTTATTCGCATGTTCTTTAATGGTCACAAATACGAAAAATTTCATCGTTTTTAAATCGAATTTACTATTGATAAAAAGATTCTTTTCTCTAAAATTTATAATATGAAAATATTTTTCTTTTTGTTATGATAAATAATTAAGTTACTGAGAGTAACAGAAATTGTAGAATTGCAAAATTTATAAACGTTACTCATTTGAGAGAATTAGTAACTCCCGGAAGTGTTAAATACCTGTTATAAAACTTCAATCTTTCTAGTGAAAATTTGCTTTTTTTCTTAATCGTTTTTATGTTTTGGTAATATTAAAATGATCAGATTTTGAGACATTCTCTTTAATTAACCTTTTCTGGCCTCTTTCATTACTGTAGTCACTTATATTCTTCCTTCTAACATGTTTTGTGTCGTTGCTAGAAGCAAATTGTAATGAAATGTCAGCACTATCCTCTTAAGTATTAATCCTTACATCTTACGGAAAATCTTAAACACAAACCAAATCTATTTTTCTTTTTTTTTTGTAATATTTTGCAATAAGCCCTGCCGTCTTTGCTTCATTTTAATTATCGATCATAAATTTCGCAATTAAAAAAAGAAACTTCCTCTTTGTACGTTATTATTATTTTATTTTATTTTTTTAAATCTCTTGGCGAAATTTGAAATTATTTCAAATTTTTGCTTTTGTAATTTTGATCAAGTTGCAGAATTAATAATAAAATAATTGATTAGAACCGGTAGTCGCTGCTTCTTCGCATTGGAAAATAGTTTAAAAACTTTTTAATAATTTTCATAAAAAATTAACTAATGATAACAGTCGGGCGTGGTTTCATATTAATTATTTAACTATAAGCAAAACATCTATCGAATAAACGAAATTAATTTACCAGAAAGAGAGGGGGAAAAAATGAAATTTAACGAAATCGACTTTAATTATGATTAATTTACAGCGAAAATATTTTTACCGAGCTCGACTTTCACGTAAAATGGCGGCTTTTAAATTCTATCGTGTCACGAAAATTCACCGAAACTAATTAAAATATATAACCTAAAATAGAAATTATATAGTAAAAATTCATTAACGTACATAAATTATTACTATTTTGGAGTAAGTAATCCGGTTAATGATATTTACGTGGACTAACTATGCAGTAAATTATTGGGTTTGGAGTTTATGCTGCACCAGAGAACATTCTAATGTATCAAAATTATTTGATATTAATTAAATTTGTAGACTTATATAAAAAATTCATTCTAGAAACTGTTATAATTCTTGAATAATCATTAATTTTTATATACATTTATCACAGGTCTTATAAAATTATATATTAAAGCAATGGTATGAAATCTAGGAGTGTAATATTATTCAAAAACAAATAACAAATTTCATTGCAACAATTAAAGAATATTCTATTTTATTTAATTATTGCGTTTTCGGGGAAATTGTTACACGATTATATAATGAATAAATAAGTTAAAATGTAAATCTTCTATTAATAATATATGCATGGAATAAATTATAATTAAACTATTTGTCGTCAACAAATGTTTAGAAACGGGTCAAAATCAATGTAAGTTTATAAGCGCATACTCACACACAAATGTACACAGATTTATAATATAGTCTATATATTGTTTTAAATTAAAATTTAAATGTGAATTATTATTCTAGTAAATTAATGTTTGTAGTGTGTGTAAAGTTGTATTAAATTTAGCTTTAATGATATTATTCGATCGTGAAGTGCGATCGAAACGTATTGCTTTTCAATCGCAGTTTGATTGATTGTCTGTGTCAAGTGACATTAAGTATTAATCATTTAATGGAAGATCATTTAATATAGTTACGCTTTTGCAGTAATCTAGATATTAGTAGTAAGTATGACGTAATTTAGTAGAACAATTTCGATAGCGTTGTTGTAAACTGTGGTGTACCAAGAGTTAAAATTTTGATTTCGTAAACTGTATTGTGTTTTGTATCGCTATATCGTCTGTAACAAAAGTAGGCGTGGCTAAAAACTAATCAGCCAATTAACGTTGTATCTTGCTCGTGGATGATTGGCTAATACATGATTTTTACGTAAAGTATATCGAAAGACGAAAATTTTTGCAAATTAATGATTGTGGCTGATTGGCTGATGTAAGATTTTTAAACTGATACTGATAACAAATAAAAATTCGTTAATAAAACTCGCACCTGAGAGAATAAAGGCAATCCCTGAGGCAAATGTAAGGACAGGCCTGCGATATAGAATTCTGCCCAAGAAACAAAGCACCACGCCAAGGATTAAGATCAAAGAGCTGATGAAGATAAAAGTCGCCGCTCTTTTTACAGCATCTATAAATAAAAATAAAAATATATGTACATATAATAAAAATAAGAATGAAGAAAATATTTTTTAAATCTTTCAATATTTTAATAAAAACATTGACACGTTAGAAGTCAAATACGACACTCATCTTCATCCTTAACAGAATTTTATCAAAAAGTTACATCTAGAAACTCGTAAATATAGTCGAAATTTGAGAATATTACATTCCGTTTAACATTTCAAATTACTTTTTACGTCAAAACTCAAAGATCTGTGTGCTCGCCTCTCAAATTACATATAAAACGAAAGAACTGTAATATGTAAAGTGCAGAAAGATTTGATTCGTGTTGTATTACTTTTAAAATATCATAATCTAGATAAAAAAAAGATATTTTTTCTTTTTTTTTTATTTGTAAAAATGATTTCTAACAATATTTGTTTTTATATTCATCAAAAATTACAAAACAAATTAATTCTTCTTTAAGATAGTCTAATAAGAATTATTATAGACTCTGTAGAAAGAATTATTTCGTTTACTTCGTGCGATAAGTCGAAAGATTTGAAAATAAATAACTTACAAGGTATTGCCATAGTAGAATCATTGGGATCTGGGCTATATTCTTCTTTAGGAAAGTAGTCGATATAGAAACAATGCAGCTCTGTTTTCCCAGCTGTAAAAAAAAATTAAAAAATAATATTAATAAAAATAAAAATCGACTTTTTCTTAAAATAAAATAAAAATATACTATTACTCTTAATGAGAATTTAAAGATGAATATTTAATAGACTCGAATGAATTAAAAATCTTATGAAATATTTTATTAAATTAGAATTTATAACTCTTCTTTTTTTAGTGCGGTATATTGCAATATTTAATAAAAGTAAAAAAAATTCTAGGTTAGTTTATTAAGAAACATCGTTGCATTTTATGATTGAGTTTAATTAACTTACTCAACCATTTTATAAAGAAACGATTTATATAAAGTTGATCAATATATAAACTAAAGATATCGCCGCTTTGATGAATAATTTTTGTAAGCAACGCACATTTAATCTTTTTTTTAGAATATAAAAAAAGCCCAAATGAGTAAAATGATTACACAATTAAAATTACAAGTTAATTAATTATATTATTAGTTCTTACAGTCAGATATGATATTATGTGATTTTAGATGAACTAAAAATCATATGTTTTATAATATAAAACATTATTATATTTGACAATCACATGGAAAATTATATTCTAAAATACACAAAAATTGCATATGTTTCAAGGAAATTCATTAATTTAATATAAATCTATAAAAATAAATATAACTGAACAAAATTTCATAATCAGATTTAAATATTTCACAAAGATGTCTTATATAACATCATTATGAAATTAAACAAGCATTATAAAAATTCTAACAGATATAATTTAATTAATATAATAATTTTACAATTATTAAAGATTATGTTTTTATTAAAAAATAATAACTGCTTAATGAAAATAAACGCCCCTTCACTAACGTTACTTAAAACGAAAGAATTATAAATTAAACTCATTCCATGTAAGGTAAGAAAAGAAATATTCTTATTGGCAAATAATAATCTTAATATAAAGCAGAATGCAATCCCATTTTGGTAAAAGTACTGTAAAAAATTTAAAACATTATCTAAACGTAATAAAATTGTCTTCCTTACGTGTAATCATGATTTTTCAAGAGAAAATTGCATTCAGAACTGATAACAAGGTATAAACTATTTATTACGTAATAAATAACAAGCTATAAGTCATCTTAACAAAATTATTGAATATTAGTATAGTTAACATTGAACTGTATTCTAAAAGTAAATTTTATTTTATTTTTTTCTTCTTCTTTGCTTTATAGATTGACTGACGGAGGAGAAGATAGAATACACTAGGCATCATTATCAAAACTACCATTAATTTTATTACCAAAGTGATTTGGTGTATATATATTCTAGCAAAAAATATCTTCAGCTATTTATTCATCTGCATTTAAGCCCCATAAACAGCTTATATAAGCGATTGCTCTCGTTCCTAAATCGTTTTGTTAAATCCCTAATCCATGGCTTTTTTTCTCTTTCTCTCTAGAAAATAATTTTCGAAAGAAATAGAAAGAGAGTGGGTGAAAGAAAAATGATATATTTTACTTATTGATAATCACAAGAAAGAATGAATTTATCAAAACGTCGTGAAAGAACGGAGAAATTCCGGAATCGAAGATACTGCTTATTTAACATTAGAGAATTTGTCATGGAAGACGTTTGATACTTTCAAATAATGAAATTCGGTTCAAAATTTATTTGAGATAGAAAACAAACCTTACTCGGAGAAATATATATATATATATATTTTGATCAATTTTCTTTCAAAACGGTAGAAAATTTTTGACGAATTTATGATTAAAAAACAAATTTGCATCTCCCGCCTGCAACTAATCAATCAATTGCTAAAAAAAGCTCATGAATTTTATAAAAGCGTAATTTATGGTAGTATATCATACAATTTAATTAATATAAAATACATAAACGGTACAGAAATTAGTAAAAACTTGGCAAAACTAAGGATATGAATAGTGTATAATACTGTAACATTAAAACTACGTTTAAAGAAAGTTTTACAACAGTAAAATGCGAGTAAATTGCAGAAAATATTCTAAGCAGACACAAAAGAATCATCATGATCAGAAGACACGAAATGCCTTATAGAGAGCATTGTCGAAATTAAGTATCAAAGAAAGTATCTTTCTTATTGGCTTGTAAACCATTAAACCTATTAACGACGACCTGCTGCTAAGAAAAGACATCGCTACAAATGAGAAACACTTCAATACTACTTTTTTCTTTATATATATAACTCTCTCTCCCTCTTTCTCTCTGAGGAATGTTGCATAAGTGATGTTACGACTAAAATAATATCATTTCATAAATTAGACTGAAATAATCACGTTTTGTCTTTTGTAAACGAAAGTATTGTAAAAAAATCGATGAAGTTACCGAATTCGATATGATGTAAACTCTTGTATGAAATATAAACAAAACTTATAAATACTTCATCAGATCTAAAGTTCGAAAAAGCATTATAAAGATTGCTATATCTTCCTACCGTATTTATTTTATAACAATTCTACCTTACGTAACTATATTGCGGGTAACTAAATGCGACAGGTTGGATATAACGCTGATGCGAGATAACTCTGTTTGATGAAAGTTCAATTTTTAAGAGTTCGTCTTTAAATTTCTCTTAGTAAATTGATGAAATTTTGATCGTTACGACGTCGAGAAATTTCTTTGATCGAAATTAGTTGGTTGTTAATAAGAATGCGATAAAATTCGTAGCATTTGCAGAATAACTGCACAATCGGCATGTTTCTAAGCTATTTGTAACATTTCGAAAATTTACATTTTAATTCATTTATTTTTGATAAAATAAAACATAATGTGTGGTCTACAATAGGATATATAGCTAACATATATAATCATATTTTATCTTAAAAAATAAATCAGTTGTAAAAATATAGAGATATAGGCCATAAACAGTTAAATAATAATGTTATATAATCTCCATTTATTTGTGTTATGTTTACAATATAATTTCATTTTTTTGCTTATAAATACGTTAAAATGATGAGATAATTTTTATTTTATAATAAATCAATTTTTGCGTAATCTTCATTTCTAATTTATAAAAAGTATTACTGAAATTTAAAAAATATAATATTTTTTTTTTTTTTTTTTTTTTTTTTTTTTTTTTTTTTTTTTTTTTTTTTTTTTTTTTTTTTTTTTTTTTTTGACGATTTAAACATAAACAATTTTATTGCTCATTATAATAGTTAAATGTATATGAGTATATTGACTAATTTACATGCTTAATTCTTTCCTGATTATGCTGATTGGCTGATGCAGACATGATTTCGTTTTAGCCCCACCCACCGGTGATGATTTGCCTATTTACCGATTGAGAAAGAACAATTAAAAATTACATCAGATAGATTTAAAATTAAACCGATACAAACATATTTAATTTTATTTTTGCCCATTTAAAACAAGAAAAAAAATATTATAAAGAATTTATGGTTAGCCTGAAATGACGTTATGAGTTGGAGATGGATTTTTCTCTTGAAGCTAGTGACCTGTAATCCGAATACAAATTTCATGTCTGTAGCATCTTGAATTCCGTTTTCAATTATTAGATATCATTCTCTCTCCCTCTCTCTCTCTCTCTCTCTAGGAAAAAAATATATATAAAAGAAATAATAACAAACTATAGATATTAGTTACATATTGGATACTTTCAAATTACAGTAGCCTAAGCTATTGTAATTTAAAATATCCAATATGTAACTATTGGCAGAAGTATTAATACTATATTAAGAATTTTTAATCCTCTGAACTAAACTATTACTTTATAGAATTATAAATTATCATATAATGAAAGCTTAAAGAATAACTAACGTATGAAAAATTAGGCTAATAATTCGCATTATTATTCATCTATTCAACAATTTAAATAATATACCTTTATCTGGACTAACAGGATGATAGAATTCAGTTAAAAATTTAAACAAAAGATCACAGTAGGGATATTAATTAAAGGATTTATGTTATTTCACAAATATTAAGAGATTCAAAGATGCAAAATTGAAAAATAAATTAACTACAAAATAAAAAAGATATTTTATTGATCCTCAAATGATGAATAAAAAATCATATATATTTTCATAAATGCTGAAGATAAAGAGTTTCATAAGCACAACAAAATCTTTTAAAAGAACGATTACTTTGTTATTGAAGATTTTGTTCTACTTGGAATTTGTTTACCAGAAGCTTTACGAGAATGGGTCGATATACTACACTCAAATACCGTTATCAATTAATGTTCTAAAAATATGATATACTGTCTGTTTGAATTTAAAAAAAATTACTTTAGGCGAAAGAATAAAATGGTAAAAAGAAAACATGTTGCTAAACTTACTGAATTCTAACATTTTAACTATTGAGAAACATTCTAGAAAGGTTAGAAAAGAATAACTGTATATAAGTTGTTGCGTGACAATTGCAGTAAAGAGAAAGCATGCGGTATGTTTTATGGAATATTATTAGGTACTGTTCAAGTAAAAATCTGAAGATTTTGTCAACGTATACTACAGAAATAATGATTTTATCATTGCAGTTTCTTTTCGATGTTAGGTCGACTCTTGTTCGCCATTAGGCCAATGATTTTCGCGTTTATGTTTAGTACTCCAGCGGATTTTTGTTAAAGGTCACAATATTACATAGTTTTTACAGTATATTACTTTGTAAGATTCATAATTTTTTTCAGGGAAATTTTTATAAGACGATAATCATTTTCATTCGATGTACTCAACGATTTTGCGATCACGTTAACAGTGTTGCTTTTTTTTTCTTTTTAAGAATACCGCCTTTATGCAAAAATGGAACGCCCAAACGACACTAATCCGGTGAAGCAGTTCTTAATGGATGTCTCCAGCATAAATCTGATTATTTTTTCGACGAATAAAAATAATTTATCGACTCCCAATTCCATATTATATCCAAAATGCCTTTATCTTTAGTTTTAATTAATCATAAAACTTTAACAAATATTATTCGATATAAATAGCATAAACTTTATGTTTATAAAACAGAAGGTCTATATAAGCACAATAAAAATGATCAATAAAATAAATGCACGTTTATCTTTATATAAAAGTAGATTTTATATAATTATTTTTGTAATTATGTAAAAATATGTTCAATAACATCGAATATTATGCTTTTAATTCCGTTATGTTTTGGGCATTACATAAAATTAATTTTTTTAAAATAATTTTACTATTTGGTATAAACAATTACTTGTACTATCAAGACTTCATTCTTCAGAATCTTAAACAGTATTATTGTATGGATTTTAGAAACGATTTATAAGAGAAAACACGTAGTGTCATCATATATTAAAGAATTGATCTTAGATGATGACAAGAACAGCCACTTGGAAGGCAATTTAGTTCTCTTTCTTTTCTTCCAAAATATGTGTTTAGAAACTAAAAGTACGCTTATTGACTAAATAACACTTTAGGAATAGAAATTAAATTAGACAGTAAACATTGATTAAAATTTGATTGGTAATTACGGCCATTGATGGCTACTTGCATATTTGAGTTTGAATTTATTATATCAATTTGGAATATTCAGTAAACACAATACGAGAACAAACCTTAATTCGCCCATTGTTGGATCTAATAAAGCAGATATTGTTTACTTATAAAATCAAAATTGTTATCGATCTGATTTATTAAAATCATCTTAGAAAGAAGAATACTTATTGAAATAAATCGTATCTACAAACTTCATACTCCAATGAAATCACAAAATCTATTCGATAAAATGTCGATAACAAATAATCTTAAACAGATTTATAAATAACAACCAATAAAATAGGAGAGGCGTGACAATATATGTCATGAATCCATAATAAAAGAATGTAACCAATCAGCCTAAAGATATATACTGTTTAATTCTTAGCTGATTGGATGATTTGACATTAAAGTTGTTATGGCGCAAAAATACGTTTCTTGATTAAAAATCTTATGGTGTTTACAAAAATTTTAAATAAAAATTACTTTTAATATAATATTTAAGATTATATATTTTTCTGCACTTAGTTTCTTACATTAAATACAGTACTTTAATAACTTCTTTATCTAATTAGTAAGAAGAATAACTTTTAAGTGAATCAGATATAAGTAAGAATAATTAAAACTCGACTTTAGTAACTTAAATTACTTTACCCAGAAACAATTTTAAGAAATTAAGGAAAAGTCTTCGTTAAATATTTATCCACTTCCGTGATTTGTCTAAAATGCTCTTTGGGAAGAGTTTTACTCACCGCAGATTATTTTTCCGCAATGCCTTGTGCGATGCACTAAAATCGATGTATTAATTTTATTAATTATATCACTCGCTTATATCTTTTATAATTCGTGCTAATGTAATCCTTTTGTGTCTTTTTACTTTTAGTGGCATAACGAGTTATTTTCTTAACGGTTATTCTGCCTAGATAATTTATAATTAATACGACACACAGAAGAACATCTGCACGCATTTGGAAGTCGTTAAGTATGGAAAATAACAAATTAATGACGTTTAACCTTTTAATTATTATAATGAGTAATTATTAACATGTTTTTGAAGCCTATTTTAACACTTTAAAAGGGAACTTATTTTGATTTCTAAAACTCGCTACAAAACATATAATAATTTACTACTTTTTATGTTAATTTGAAAACAAAGTTTTCTTTTTTAAAAAATTTAATTAACACTTGATTACAAAGTATTATTCACAACAATAACGAAATATTAACGAATTACGAATTGAACTCGAGTTAGTTGACTTTTTTAGATTGTTTGGATCCATGTTTAATATATAAATCTAACATAAAGTTAATTACTTCGATAGACAATACAGTAACATTCAAAAATAAATGTACAGTAATATCGTTTCATCATTCTTCGTCTGTTGTTGTTTTTTTTCGTCTAATTCTTTGCATGTTCCTGAATTTGTTGATAATATAAAGATGCCTATCTGCATCGAATCGAATTTATTATAATAATATATATATATTTAGCTATTTCTGGATTTCTAAATTCGTCGAAATTTTCCGAATCTTACTAGCAGTTAAACGAAAGAAAAATCCTTTAAATTTATCTACTTCTATAACTGTTTAAGAGAAAATTTTAAATTGGGAAAAGCATATTTAAATGAAGCAAGTGAATATTTATTTATTTAAATGAACTATAAAACAAGTGCATTCATTTAATATGAATCAAGTGGATTGGAAGCTTCCAGGATAAAGTATAATCTGTTTAAATTTGTATCCTGATAATATTTTCATAAGTAGCTAGAGCTGTTGACCCATATTTACATGTTAAGCATTCCATTAATTTTTAACTGAGCAAACAACTCTAAATCACAATAATAATAATATTAGTCTATTATTAATAATTACTAGAGATAAACAATAAGGGTAAAGTAGCTTATTTTTTTTGCTATCTGTATAGACAGGACAAACAAGACAATGCTAGAAACACGTTTTTTTTTCTTATATCGGAATTATTACTGTCATTAATTATTATTATTTGCTATCTGTATAGACAGGACAAACAAGACAATGCTAGAAACACGTTTTTTTTTCTTATATTGGAATTATTACTGTCATTAATTATTATTATTATTTTTTAACGAAGCGATAGATGAGAATTTATCGTAGAAACGATAAACGGCGTTTAAAAGTTTAAATTTTTGCTTCGTATCTAATAATGTTTCATAAGTTAGGAAAAACAGGAAATTCTCTAAAATTTCTACATTAAAAAGTAATTTGTGTACGGTATATAGGCAGTTAATGGAAAATTTATTGGTTACATTAATATTTAATGAATAATCGTTAGAAATATTAATTATTGAGAAGATCCTTGTTATTGTTTTACTAACGAGATTGTTGTTTTATTAATATTATATTAAAAAAATTATTGATTCTGTTCTTTCGATGTTTTTATTACTCTCCCTTAAAAATTTGTACTGGAAAGAAACTGTTTTTAAATTTCCTTTTTACGTTTCCATTTGTAAAATAATTTGTTTTTATTTGAATGGAAGATTGCATTTGTATCTCAACACAGATAATATATTTCGAAAATTACGTAACAGAATGTAATTCCGGATAAACCAATCGAATCATTCCATTCTTTTCTGTAACGAAGCGAACTTAATACTTGCTAAAATCCGATTGGACATTAACATTTCTCAAAAACTGTTAGTTTAATCACGAATATATCCCATTAATTCACCATAAATCATACTTTTTTTTTTTTTTTTTTTTCAGAATCTTTATCTTGATAATCTTTACGATTCCACTCCTTTTTTTTTTTTTTTTTGCTTTTCAGAATCTTTATCTTGATAATCTTTACGATTCCACTCTGAAACGTCTTCCTTTGAGCAATTCTGCGAAGATTTATTATTAAACCTTGAATATGTCTGCCCTATATTAAATTAGGAGCATTTAACTTCATAATAGAGATGGATATACGCACTTGACATCTGTTTTCTATTATTTTCGATCTTTTTCTCCTTCGCAATTAATGTTTTCGAGTCATCTGTTCCTTATGATTTTTGTTCTTGTACGACACTTTTGCTCAAGCAATTTAATACCATAGTGTGTATCAAAAAAGACTTTGAAGTATTACAGTTGAAAGTATATACGAAAAAAAATATCGATTTTCTCGCATTATAACTCGAGTTTGTCGAACGAAAATAAGTTAAATGTTTGAACTAAGAGTTTGTTTCTCATTTTGAAATTTATTTTCTTGTTTTGTAAGAATATATTTCATTTATTGACAAATTCCTTTCTGTACTGTTCTTAAACTTGTTGTCTTCGACTGTTCTTTCCTTCCAATAACTCTAATGACTCCAAAGAAATTCCATTTTCTCCAATAGAAGTTCACGTTTCTTTTTCCGATTCTCTATTGGATCAGATTCTTTCAGCTATAATCTCTTATACTTGAAGTAACGAAACACTATTCTTGCTTCTCTCTCTTTTTTTTAGGATCAGGATGCAATTTACATTATAATCTTTTGTGTTTTTACCCTCTCTTTTTTCTTCCTCCCTCCTGTTTTCTAGCACACAAAAAATGCATTACTGTTATATTTATACTGTATACGGTACCATGTTCTCATATATATATATTTATATAGAAATTCGAGAAGAAACGTAACTCGAATTGCAAAAAAATTGAAAAACAACAAAAGTAAACGTATACCGGGAAATTTGATAACGGAAACAATGAAATGATTTTTGTCGTCGACAGAAGAAAAAAAAAATGGAGGGGAAAGTAAGGGAAAAATATCAGGATTCTTGGAGGATTGAAAGATGTGGAAATCGAAGACTTTTCGTTTGTATAACTTCTATCAATACAAGAATATTGCAGGGAAAGCAAGTCAGCACCTACCTTAGGACAGCAACGCAGACAGGCAACGTGAATGACAACAACCACCTTCTGATCGATAAAACGCTACTCAACTTTTTTCCTTTTCCTCCATTCCAACATTCAGGACTCGTCTCTACTGATAAGTGTCCTTTTACGAATTTATCGACTTATTACTAATATTAAAATACCAACAAACCAACAGAAAAAAATACATATAAAGTTTTTTTAAATTTTTTAAACTTTATACTGTATAAAAAACTTACAAAATACAAAATAAAACTATTGCTTGAGTATTTATTATGCACGGAATCATCATTAAATTAACGTTTAAAACGTTGAAGAGTGACGACTGATCGTTTCATCATAAAGAAGCTTCTCTAAGTAAACAAAAAGAATGCTAGAAAGCAAGTTATAAATTGGATATAATTCAATTTTAAAAGGTAAATTCAGAATGACTTCCAGCTACAATTATGAGATTTCTTTCTGATAATAATTATTCTTTCTCCGATTGTTTTTTTTATCTACACTTTCCTTCCGTATTTTATCTCCTTCTCATCTTTACAAGCAATTTCTCCATTCTCTTTGCACGTTTAAATGATTACTAAGATATTACGGTTTGAAACTTGTAAAATTTTAATAAACGTTCGCGTGTATTGCATTCTGTACCGTGTTTAAACATTTTAAACCGATATTTAACGCCATTACTAATGAATTTTCTGTACGAACTGGCGATATCCGAAGAGTATAATGGCCGAAACTGGATAATGCGACTTAATCCTCGTAATCTAAACTAGCTTAAAGAAGTCGGAATTAAATCCGAAATTGTACTAAATAGAAGAATTAAATTGGAGTATGGCTTAATTATATTTATATTTATATATATACGTAAACTAATTAAATGGTATAACTGATACCAGCATTTTATTAGTGTTAAAAGGCATCAATAAATGGCGTGGAATGTTGCATTTTTTTATATTCAGATCTACGTTTGGTATATGAATCTTAGTTAATGTGCTACGTGTAGACATTTGTAGGGAAAGCCCAGAGGACATTAAATAATGGTTGTTTTACGAAGATAAGGGAAACAGACTCCAGGCTAAACTTTTAATGTTCGTCCTCTTTATGCAGACACCTTTGCAGAAAGGTTAAAATACGAATGGACAAGATGGTTATTGACATGTGTTACAAAGAAATATTTCATCGAATTCTCGCTGTGTTCAATATGAATTGTCATCGAGGATTGAATTTTATGAATAACTTTCCTGATGCAGATAGCGAAGAAACATCGGTCGTTATTGATTAACAACTTTAAACACGCTGGAAGACGAAAGAAATTCATCAGAAACATAATTTATAATTATCTGAATCTGTCTGATTTCAGTAAATATTCAGAAATAAGCCAACAAAACTATAATTCTATTTTTTTATAAGTATAAAGGAACTTTCTTTATAAAAAATTATCTATTCTACATCTTCCTTAAAGAAAGATATAGAATAGAAAAAAATACATCTTTCTTAGCTGTAGCCTTCCAATTCTACATCTTTACAGCATCTTCCTTACAAGAAGATGCTGTAAAGATGTAGAATAGAGAACGATAGATGTAGAACATCTTTCTTTAAGGATAGATGTAGAGCATCTTCCTTAAAGAAAGATGTTCTACATTTATCCTTCTGTATTCTACATCTATCCCTTTATATTCTACATCTTTACATTCTCTTCCTTAAAGGAAGATGCTGTAAAGTTGTAAAATAGAGAAGGATAGATGTAGAGAAACTTCCATAAAGAAAGATGTTCTACTTTATCCTTCTCTATTTTACATTTTTGCAGCATCTCCCTTTAAGGAAGAGAATGTAAATATGTAGAATACAAAAGAATTCTAATTCTTTCATTTTAGTAAATTCAAGGATTAGTAAAGAATGTGCAATAAAAAATGCTTAAAAGAATTTATTTTGCTTTTAAGAATTGGTAAAGTTGATGAGAAGATGCAGAAGGGAAACCTATCTTTGTTTCTTGCAAATCTAAAGATTGATTAAGATGCAATGGAGGTAGATAGTAAAAGAGAAGAATTCTAATTCTTTTGATTTTGTAAATGTAACGCCTGGTAAACAATATTCAGTGAAAATTCCTAAAACAGAATTGTAATTCTTGTAGTAAATATAAGACTTGGTAAAGATGTTGCGAAGATGGAGATTAATTCTGTTTTTTCGTAAATTTAAGGATTGGTTAATATGATTTTAAGATTCAAAATAATAAAGAAGCATGTTAATCATTAAACAAAGATTTCGAAGAGAAAGAAAACATCTTAAAAAGAATATAGTTTATAGAAGAGATGCATTATAAATGTTAATAAAAGTAAGAGTAAAATTATTCATCATTATGCAGCATTTCTAAAAGAAATTTATATAATTTTCGAACTAATATTCTTACTTTTTTAATTCTTGGTATAAAAATCAAACTGTTTATCGTATTAAAGTTATAATATCCCATGAGAGTAGCAATTGGAAAATTGTTATAATCCTGACGTCACCTCCACCAAGGACTATTCATCATAGATTTGTCTTCGCCATTCTGCTCCAGTAATTTATGCAGTCTGAGAAAAATCGAAGAAGAAAGAAGGCGAAGAGAATTTCGTTGAATATTACATTAAGTAAGCAAAGAGATTGTAAATATTTTCCTAAGAGGGAAAAAATGATTTCTTGAAAATGGTTTTTTTCCAGAAAGAACAAATCCCATCTCTGAAAAGACTTTATATGAGAATAAAGAAAGATAAAGAGAAGAAGAGAGAGAGAGAGACATAAGATAAAGGTCGATCCATTGTTTTTACTATTCTAAAAACAATTATGGAGTAGAACGTCAATTTTTCTTTGTACTCTTTTATGTTTTTGCAAGTGGAAACTTCGGAATTTAATTAATCCCAAGTTCCATTTGCCCAAGAAATCAAAACGATATCAATTTATTTTATTAATAAATTAGCAAAAGAAAAATAGAAGAGAGAGGAAAGTAAAAAAAATTAATGAATTTTTCTCCAGTTTTAAATCGCTCTCCAGTTTTCGTTAGATTCTTTAAAAGTTGCTTTAAACATAAAATATAAAAGTAATGCTACTCAAGAATTCAGTTTTTGTCATGTTCTTACAATATATATATATTGTCAACACGAAAGAATAATAGTGTTCAGATCGATAGACACTTTGGAATCGCTTTACAAGCTTTCAAGTAAGTTGACGTCGAAATAGGGTACAAAATTCAGTTATTATGCTACTTGTGTAACAAAATTATCTATTTTTAGACCGAAAATTGATTATATTTTAAGTTTCCCAAACAAAATTTTACATTTCGTTGCATATCATTACGGTTATTCTCGGCTTATCTTCGAGTCACGAAATTTTAATTATTTTTAATATTATGTCGAGTGTTTTTGTTTTTTGGTTAATAATATATATTACTATTTATTTATTTTTGGTTTCGTTTAATGTTATCGAAAATTTCTGATGATAAGAGTGATAAAAGAGCGAAATTTTTCGATTTTTCTGTTACTTTTTCTTCCTGTGTTAATTAATTTAGTAGAAATATAGAAAAAATTTGTCTTGACGATTTTGTCAAGATAGACGACTCTGTGTGTAGTGTGTGCGTACTGGTGTGTGTGTGTGTGTGTGTGTGTGTGTGTGTGTGTGTGTGTGTGTGGAAAGCACAGACGATTTCGTCTCCTCAGGCAGAACACTAGATCAATAGTAGTGCAGTTTCTGACCGAGAGATAAGTCTTGCTTTTCCTGATGGATGACTTCAACCCTATGTAGCGGTTCTCTGTCCTTACACATCCTATGCTAGCGATTGGAGCAGAACAGAATATCGAGTTGTGAACAACATCCAAAATATTAAAAAACAAACCAGCAAAAAATCGCAAAATCGCACGCATTTTAATGAAAAAATTCTCACTTCTAGAGAAATATTTCATACCTCTAGGTTACAGTTTATACTTGAAAACAATTCAGATAAAATAAAAAAAAAATTCTTAAAATTTTTCTTTTTTATTTTGGAGGAATAAGGATCAAATGCCAACACATTAAAACACTGAATAATTGTTTATAAATCTCAGTATTTAGAAATTATTTACATAAACTTATATATATATATATATTTCAGCATCGTTACATTCAATTGCGTTTTCTTTCACTCGCGATTTTGGTAAACGAATCGATAAAGTATTGACCTCAAATTCTCTTTATCTTCTCTTTTAAAATCAAGTTTTGAAGGAGGAAAAATCATTGGAAAAGTTTTGCAGAAAACGTCTCAACCTTTAAAGAAAAGTTGGCAACATACCCAATGTCTTGAAAGATGAGTTAAAAATTTTTTTTCCTCCTCTCTTACATCAAATAATCCCACCATATATCTTTTTCTCTCTCTGTGCAAACTTTCAAGTACTCTCGTCATCAACCATTCATAAAAAAAGAAGAAGAAGAAGAGAAATTAAAAAAAACTATCTTTAAAAAATAATAATTAATTACCGCTTCTCATTTAAATTTATGCTTGGAAGATTCTTATTTAATAATTAATATTCTCGCTATACTCTCTCTCTCATTTAAATTTATGCTTGGAAGATTCTTATTTAATAATTAATATTCTCGCTATACTCTCACTCACACACACACACACACACACACGCACAAAATGGAGGAGCAAATTTTATAACTGCAGAAGGATTTTTAAAGAGTTGGTGTAAAATAAACTCGGTGCTTGTAATTACGAAACGAATTTTGCCATATTTGCAGAAGGAAAAGAGGAAAAAATCCAGAAGACATTTTCTGCGAAAGTTACCCATCGCTACTGCATAACCGAATTGATGGTGAAGAGTATTACTTGATCTTGTAACCATGGTTACGGATACTTATAGAAAGAAACTATGTCATTGCTAGATTCTGTAGGTGTCAATTCTCCTACGCTACCGGGGTTCAACCCCATTAATAACGGGGGAAATAATCTTTACGAGCGTCAAGAAGAGCGCATTGCAGATTAGCAGTTTTCTAAACTCTCCCCCCAGTTTATAAGTATATTTACTTTAGGTACTAATTAGTTTCCTTTAACATATGTAACAATTAGGTAATTTGGAGCGAATCCAAGCGGACCAAACTCCTAATTAATATCAATAGACTGTCTGTCAAGCGTTTCTGAGCAGATTGAAGGACTTTGAGGTCGATTGCGCCGACACCGACGTCTGTTACAACGATGGGGAGTGATTACACGCTTCGAAGTGATGATCGGTATTGTGACTGCCAACAATCGTGCACGGCAATTTCCATCACTCCAAAAGATGTCACTGTTTACACACCACAAACAAATCCTACCTACAGCGATTTTATCGACCAAAAAAAAAAAAAAAAAAAAAAAAAAAAAAAAAAAAAAAAAAAAAAAAAAAAAAAAAAAAAAACTAAAAATATACGATTAAATATTTTGCTCTTTGCTACATCTATACGATAAATTGCACGCTGCTGCTGCTCTCAGTAATTTTAATATACTGCGAATTTTTGCACGTTTGCTGTGCGAAGAGAAAGGTATATTCGTTGTCGACTATTCCGCTTCAGCAATGTGTAATTTAATAGGTATTTTAATAATGTATACGGACTAGAAACGAGTGAGGATAACGGAGATGAGAATGAAATTTTACGAGACGAGAATGATCGTCGGAAAAAATCGTGTTTCCGGATTAATTACAGTTTTTTTTCGAGAATTACTTTCGATGTTGTATTGGAAATTCGAATTTATCGTTTTTGTGTGGCTATAGACTGAAGAAATTCTTTTTCCAGCCATCGTACAGGCGGCAGTTCTTCAATCAATACTTTCAACCGGCATCTACAGCTCTCAAAATTCTTCTTTTTTTTTCCATCAACAAAAAAAGGAAAAAAGAAGAAACGAAAAAGAAAAAGCGACTATCTCGCCGAAATTTTTACTTGTAAACTCACAGAAGAAGAAGAAAAAAATTAAATCGTTAAAGGATATTAAAAAAATATATATTTTATATATTTGTTTATTTATTTTTATTCGGAATGATAACTGGATGCAGAGAACGGTTGGAGTAAATTACCTTTAATTTTACACGTAATTCGGATTTTAATCGGACGTATAGGTGTTTTAATTACGTGACGGACGTATATCGACTTTTTTTTAGGTGATGGATTGATGCGATATTGCACGTGTTGGCCTAGCTGTTTCGTACGAGCATCAACGGACTGCAGACATCCGCCATAGTGAGATGACGTCAGAGAAGAGAAAAGGGATGATATCTGTCGTCCCTCCCCGTTCGACAAGAAAAAAATTCGTATCGGTACGAACTCCCAATTGTTCCCGATTAAATAATTACGAATTTAGTAGGTATATAAAAAAAGGGTTGTACTTACGCTTATTATAACAGAGTTTCCATAGTCCCGACACCGTGAATTTAGACAGGTATTCTCTGTCACCTGTACCGTTATATTCTGGATTTGGCATCTGTTCTTCGCTATGTAACCAACAGTTTGAACACAATGAGATCGCCTGAGCGACCAGTGATATGACAGCTGTGATCAACATCAAGATTCGTAAAACCCGGACAGATGTCTTGGGCATTGTGGTAGCCAGCCCCAGGAATAACACACGGGATGACAGGTATTGCAGGCAACTACATACCACAAGCCTGCATCCAAACACCAGAACTCACAATAGATAGAACCCAGGGTGCAGACTATATCCATTCGATGTTAGCGAGACAGGCACCGATAGTTCAGTAGAATTCCTATTCCATTCTCTCTTTCCGTCGAGATCGGACCAACGCCAGGGCTGTGCCCATCCACTGCATGAGACGG
The DNA here is from genome assembly GCA_000484575.1 of Olivierus martensii. NCBI lineage: Eukaryota > Metazoa > Arthropoda > Arachnida > Scorpiones > Buthidae > Olivierus > Olivierus martensii. The sequence goes on along the minus strand of AYEL01089344.1, from coordinate 47,598 downwards.
GGGTGGACGTGCGACCCGCTCAAAGGCCCACGCCTTTGAGGCCGTACAAGATGATGGCCTGGTTGCTTCTCATTCTCCTCTTTGCGCCGTTGGGAAAGATATTAAATGGACGCATACCAACGCATGCTCTCCTACTCTTAGGCATGTCCTTCTAACGGATGAGGAAAAGATGGATTGGTCGACGCATGCTCAATGGATGCTGTGCCTGCGACGGTGACGTCAGTGCGCGTGCATACAAAGATGCTTTACATATTTTTATTGTGATGAAAATAGGGACACGCCGATGCTTACCATTCTCTCTCTCTCTTCGCTTCTCACTCAAATAGGTCAAAACCAAACTCCGAAAATTTTTACTATCGTCTACAAAGCAACAAGGTGGTGTATTCGTTTTATATTCGGATATTTCCAAGTTAAATTGTTGTGTAACTCGTTAAACGGATCTTGTTTTTCCTTCCTGTATTTTGTTACGCTTCCGTAATTCTATTTTTAAATTTTTAAAAGGAGTTTTAAACTGCCACTTAAAAACCGAAACAGTTTTTACTAGTCTGATAGCACTTAAAATTACTTTAGAATATCGGAATAATAAATTATCGCAGTAAATAATATATAAATTTTTATAAAGAAAAAATTTTTATTAATTTATCTCGAGTGATTTTTAATTTTAAAATTTATCTCGTCTAGGTAAGCCATTCGAAATGCGAAAGAAAGATTTGATATAGAGGAAATAAAAAAAAGAGGAAAAAAAAAGAAAAACGGAAAATCGCTCTCCTTTTTCTGATTTTTTCGTGTCGTGTCTTTTTATAATTTTCAACAATTGAACTTATTTTTAACGATTTGACGATAACCATCTGAAAAGTGTCATCGTCTGTTAAAGTTACCATTTATCGCCCAGAAAAGAAAAGAAAGTTTTGGTCGCATCGCAACAATACACACAAAGCGAACAATGCAGTAATCAATAGATGAAGTGGTGCGGACAACCATTGGTCGGCAGTTCGCCACCTAGCGGATAAAGTTGGCAACAACATTCGGCCTGGGGGACCTTCGGAATTTTCTTGTCTGTCCAATGCCCTCGGGCCAACGTAGAAAACATCAAATCATCCGATTGTTGTCTTTATCGCAACTTGTTCTTTTCCACTTGGAATAAAAGAGGAAAAATATATTATGAACATCTTATATATACTGTATATATATAAACCGGTATATATATTATATAATTCAGTATTTTTTCGTCTCATGACTCATTCTTGTGCATAAATACCTAAAGGGACGGTTACAGTTTGAGTGAAGATGCACCACTTTAGCTTCTTCTCCAGCGGAAGTGTTTTATTTTATTTTTTTTCTTATTTTTGGAACAATAGAATAATTTCTAACATTCTCCGAAAACGTTTACCATTATCCGATCATCGATTATCAAAAATAGAATCGGGAGATACGGATTTCGTAAAAATGTGGCAGAGATATGTGACAATGGAACTTTGTCGTTAATATCATACAAACATTGCTGGCTGTTGTCCAACCTACTGCTTTGGCATGGATTGGGTTTTTGGCTCTCATCCAATTCTATGCTCTCACCAAAACATAGAAACGAACGTATATCCGATGTACTGCTTTCCAATATTCCATTGAAAACTATTGGCTTTGATATTATTAAACAAACTTTCACCAATCGATGCCAGTGCAGTTTTGGATGTAAATCTACAGTCGTCAATCACAATTCATCCAAATTTTCTGCAATTCTCCAACATTTCAGTTGTTAAAATTATAAAATTTTGATTGACATAATCTCATTTATCTTGGTTAATAAGATCGCATTTAACTTATTTAATTAACTAACTCGTACATCATATCATCAGAAAAATTCATCGAAACGATATTTATAGAAGCAAATGATAGTTATATATCGCTAAAAATTACGTATTTAGCGCTCTTTTAAGTATTAAAACACCAATATCTCTATAATGACAGCATAACATCCGTATCAAATGCGCTAAAATCATATGAAATAGTAAATGTTCAAATTTAATATTTAGCTCTCATCGGAGCGGTAGATCACTAAAGAAATATAAATAGGTTTTCACCTTCAAGCTTTGCTACGTACGTAAGAAGCAAACGTCTCAGGAAATAAGAATGAAAAGTCAATTTTGAATCGATAATATATATTTATATATAAAAATGTAAATTATCTCGGTATGCTTTTATAAAATAATAAAAACGAAATCTTTTTAATTAATATTTATTTATATGTATCCATTAAAAATGCATTTTAAGTGTTAGATATTTATAATTCGAGATTTTCCGATGCAGTATCACGTAATTCTAGAAAGTAAAAGCAAATTATTATCTATAGATAGGAAAAAAAATGAATAATGTTTAAATGTTCCATGGATAATGGCAAGATTTAGCAAAAACATTATTTTTCTTCGATAGACATCAATAATTGGACAGAAGTTTTAACTCGTTCCTGGAATCGTTCCTTACTAATTATCATGACATAGTTCTCGGAAAGAATGAGTTGTTTTCGTCTAAATCGATGCAATTACAATTCACAATAAGGCAGAATTTTAATTTTAAATTGTTCAGTTTATCAAAAATGTAATCCGTAACGTAATATTCCACTTAAAATATTCTCACAATGCATGTCATAAAATGCATTACTTCCACAATAACAATTCTTACAAATAATCACTTTTAAGCTTAATAAACACGTTTTAATTGATGGCAAACATTACATTTTCAAGGTTTTAAAAATTATTTATTTGTTAAATTAATTTATTATTTTGTTACGAATAAGGTTTTGAAGTTCTTTACTAGGATAAAGATTTTGCTTAGATTCTCTTTAACTAAACATAACCAGATGTTTTTGAGTTATAAATTCGTCGTTAGATAGTTATCACGACGATCATTAAAATAATTTAATAAGATAATTAAACAGAAAAATCGTTTTAAATTCTCTTGTAAGAATGTTGCCGAGTCGTAACTTCGTAACAATTAAACAGCGGTAATAACGAATTTAAACAGTTTTAACAGTTTTCTTCTTTCTTTAATTCCCAGATTATATTTATAAAACTCGTGTGAAATATCAACAATATACTGAAATATTGCATTGTTTTCTCACGTATTGTGCTGCCATCTTCGAGCGGAATATGAAACTAATCATAAAATTCGCAATTAAATTTAATCTCGTTCTTTAATCGATTAAAAAATCGACAATTACGATCGAATTGTCGAAGACGAAATTATTCTTAAAAAATGATAGGAATAAAAATAAAATTATATATTTAAGAAGTCGACATTACGTAGTTGATGTTTGTAAATATCATAAATTTCAGTAATTAAGTTAACGTTTGAAATTTTCGCATTACGAGAAATGATTAACGACACTCCGACCATTTTTCTTGCTTATCCTTCCTTCTCTTTTCTGATATTTTCTAAAAGTAGAAGAAAGATCCAGAAAACAATAGGGGGAAAACGAAATTCTAAAATTGATAACTCAAATATTTGTCTCATAGAAATTAGATTAATTAATATTATTCTAATGTTTGAAAACACAATTAATTAATCGAATATTATAAAATTATTTCGTTAGGAGTTTGTGTGAATGTCGTTGGTTAATTTAATATTATATATTTAACTTTAAAACTTTGTAAAATATTATCATATGAATGTGTAGTTTGCAAAGAATGTTTTCTTCGATATTTTTTAACGTACGACACGAATCACCTTTCAACTTAATACGTTATAAACATACTTAAATATTTAATTTTGAATTCTTATACAATATTTTACTCAACTTCTTTAATTTTCTTTAAAGAACTCTGCTTAATTCTGTATGCAAATTTATTAAATAAATATTTAAATAAAATTTTAAAAATAAAAAGTAAAAGATCATCAAAGTAAAAGACGAATCTTTTAAGACTTTATTATAATTCAGAAAAAAATAAAATAAAATACGTGCTTATAAACATGATAAAATATAAGTTTTTGTCTTTTTTAAAGCGTATTTATAGCATAAAAAATTGTTTTATATCATGCAAAACATAAACAAATATAATAATAAACAAACATAAATTCTATAAAATAGAGAAAAGTGAAGACGAAGAGAAAAATCAATCTCGGTTTTCGGCATACATCATTTAAACGTATTGATAGATGCAATATTTAGACAAAGTGAGCCCGTATCTTGAATTCTTCTGGAAATTTTAATTTTTCATATTTTTTTTGTAGTGGTATCTTTGATATATTTTAATACGGTGTTTGAAGAAAAACGTGCTTTCGTTCATCCTGAAAGATTGCCGTGTACATTCTAAAAACTGCACTCAAGCAAAACTCTTTAGGGAAGGAGACCTTCTCTTCGGTCTACTAAAAAATTCCTAAGGGACATAAATACTGCAAAGAACAGTGCTAAATATTAAATACATATTTCGGTTACCATTAACGATCGAATCCTAACTTACATAATTTATTACCTGTGTTTCTATTGATTTTTATCAAGAGGTTGACTAATGTTCCACTAGCCTCTCATTTCCGTTGAGTTTCCTCCGATCAAAAGCACTTCATTACCAGTTCCTTCTCTGAAATATTCCGCCAATAATCGAGATTCATCTCTTGCTTGATGGATTTTTAACCAAAAAAATATTTCTGTCCTAATTATTATTTTTCTTTTCGAGTTATTTAATCAACGTACAGAATAACCATCTAACATTATACTTCGACGACTTGTGCTAAGATTTTTGTTCTTTTGTAATATAGAGAAAAAATAATAATAATAATAAAAATCGATGTCGGTTCTTTGATCGTCAAACTTGTATTAAATATTAGAAAACAATTAAGGATACAGTGCAGGTTTAAATCATTGATTTTATCATTTGCATTAAAGTTTACTCGAATGTTTTTCAACAGCTAGCTAAGATTTAAGATCTAGATAATAAAAATGTTTCTAAAAAATTTAATATTTTATTTAAAAATCGATTTTTTATTATTATTTGTAACAGTTACATCATCGCAATATGTTGATTTCTAAAATGAACATTATCATCAGCAACATTAGTTCTATCACAATTGTATGTTTGATATATTGTTATGGAATTAATATCAGTCACGTATATTCCATGACAGATGTCTGATAAATCATTAGCAACAATATCATTATCATATATTATAAACAGTATCACAATATTACCAGCAGCATCAAAATATTAACAGCAACATCACATTATTATCAGCAGCATCGTCATATTATCAGCATCATCACAATATGTTGATTTCTAATATAAACTCATCAGTGTCATAACAACATATTGATTTCCAATATCAACATCATTATCAGTATCATCATCCTCACAATATATTGATTTCTAACATCATCATTATTAGCAGTATCACAATATGCTGCTTTCAGTATGAAGGTCATCATCATCATATGTTTCGATTTTCAGCATCATCATATATTGATACTGAAAATCTATTCTTAGAAGCGCTTTCGACTAATTAATGAAAATCGAAAGCACTTGCAGATTACAACCAACAACTGATAATCAGTATAGTTATACCATCATCAGCATACAAAAAAAAAGAAACATAATTAACATAATTATCAAAATCAATATAAAAAATTCTGTTATTAATAAAATAAAATTATATAATTTTTATCATAGACGGAAATTTAATTAGGTAAAAATTATGTTGAATTTCTTAGCGAAGACATAACTTTTAAAGCTAAATTTTTTTTAAAGAATTAAATGGACAGATATGGATATATTGACATAAATTTTGTTATATTGAAGTCTTTCTTCCAGACCGTTGACCAAAAAAATTGGTCTTGTAGCGATTTTCCCATAAAATGCAAAAATTTTATGAAGGTCATCTCCGAAAACAGACAGATAGTGATCACCACATCGGCGACAAAATTGCATCATCAGAATCGAAAAGTTAAGAATAGAAATTGCCATACAGATATGTATTGAACGAGGAAATATAGACAAAACAACTATATTTCAATCTGAAGAAAATTCGCTAAGCGTACAGATTATTTGAAAAGTTCGTAAAAGTTACTTCTGAATTTATTTTTCTTTCAGTCTCGACCTTGGCAGAGAATAAATTTTTTTCTATTTTAAAGAAAAAAAAAATAATGCAGTTTTACGTTAAAATATTTTATTAGCATTATATTTATTTATTTTTTTAGATTCTAATTAGAAAAATTTAATTAAGAACGAGAATGGAAATTAGTTACAGTTATTATTTGAACACAAATGAGAAAAACAAGATTAAATGTAGTGTCAAATTGCTTAAGTGGGTTAAAAACAATTAATTCTACTTTAGAATTTTTTTAATCCTTATTTATGACATAAAAAATATCATTCACGTATATTCCATGACAAATATCTGATAAATCATTAGCAACAATATCATTATCATTTATTATAAACAGCATCACAGTATTACCAGCAGCATCAAAATATTAATTTTAAGAAATTAATTAAACAATAATTAAATTCAATTAGAATTTTTAATTTATAATTTTTTAAATAAAACTTTGATATTTACGATATTAAGTGATATTTTGTTTGATTAATGAAGAATTTAATTTATTGAAATAACTATATTATAGCTGAATTTATTTTTAAATTGTTCACCTAAAAAAAGCTATCAATATAAAAATAATTGATCTCTGCCACAGTTTTCATTTTTTTTCAGAAATAATTTTATTTCTAATTTGATTATTTATAGATCAAATAAAATAAATCAATAAAAATTAATAACAGCGAAAATTAAGAAAGAAAATGCAATTAATTCAAAACATATGTGTGATTTATAGTTTTACAATATTATCAGCAGCATCACAATATTATTAGCAGCAGCATAACAATATTTTAGCAGCAGCATCACAATATTATCAGCAGCATCACATTATGTTCATTTCTAATATAAATCTCAGCATCAGATTCAAAAGTCGAAAGCACTCGAACATCCGAGTGCTTTCGACTACTAATGGAAAATGAGAGAACTTCTAAATTAAAAATACTTTTTTTTTATTTTTAACTATTAAATTAATCGGTTCTACAAACTTTGATTAATTACGTATAAGTATAAAAATAAATGCTTCAAACATTTCTGAAAAAAGATGTATCCTCAAAAAATAAATTATGGACAAAATTTTATTGAATATTTTCCAAGATGCCGTAAATGTTCTTGCTTTAAATGCTGTTAATTACTCAGAAATAACACTAGAAAAGATATTAACCATCTAGATTGAATAAATAAAAATATAAACTAATTAAATAAGATTAACAAATGACTTACAATTCGTAAGACAACCCAAAATGAAATTAAAAACTCTACTTCTGAAATCTTAATACAAAACAGATCAAAGCAAAGTCCATTTATTAATTTTATTTACGTCTATTTTCGCTCGAATACGAACTTAATTATATATATTTAAAAAGCTTGCAAGAGAAAAATTGTTTAATTATCTTATTTACGTAATACTTGGAAGGTAAGTCGACTATCGAGTGCGATAATTAAATAGGAAATGGACTTGACAAACCGTATCTAGTTCCCGTTTGTGTATCAATAACTGGATATCCTAACAGATAGATAACGAAAACAGTAATTTAGCAGATTAATACAAACAGAACTGGATACAAGCCAAGATACGTAGAATTTAAATCCTCCAAATGAACTTTTAACGCGAGAAATTTATAAATACATATATAGTTTCAAAACAAAAGTATCTTCAAAGTAGAGTGATCATTCTTGCGAACTTGATTAGAAAGACATAAAATAAATTAATTTAAAAATATATAGAGATATGTTAATCTTCAGGCTATAATTTTGAAGAAAAGGGGATGTCAAGTTATTTCTTGATCATATTTACAATTTATTTTACATCATATAGCATGAAAAATATATACAGGCAACTATCTATTAACGATACAATTGATTCAGAGATTTCTTTCTGAAAGAATACAAAGTATTAAAATCACAACCATAGAAAAATTTTGTATGTTTAGCAGAAAGATGTTTTCTTAAGGAAATTAGTTTACCAAAGGAAAATATTGTAAAGAACATTAAGTAAAAATATTGTAACGGCTCCCTTCAATGCGATTTGTGATACGGAAGACTGGTTACAATCTACAATCTACTCTCGCACTAGCCTCGACAAAATTAATTGTGCAGTACTCACGAAATTCCTAGGGAAATGAGTCATTCACTAAAAATCATTTATATAATTCAGCAAACGTTACAAAAACCTGAGAGAAAAGAGAAATTTGAATTTTTGAGAAATGCAGCTTTGTGTATAAAATATACTCGAAATTTATTTCTGTATTTTACGAAAACAATTGAATTTATAAATTTAAAAAAATAAAAAATTTGGGGGGAAAATAACAAGCGTTTCTTATAATGATAAAGGAAAGAAAGCATATAATAAAAAGTCACTTAAAACATTGAGAATGGAAGATAACTGTGTTATTTATTTTATCGTTTGTCCCTCTGTTTACTTTATATTTTGAATAAAACATTTAATGAATTAGTATAATTTATAAAAATCATAATTTTTCTTTAATCGATAAATTTTCATATATATATTTGGTTTTACATTAGATTAAAAAAAGCATCCAAAACCAAATAGTAATAAAGAAAAAATTGCAAATGAGTTGCTGAACAAATGAATGAAATTCTGAATAACAGATATCAAACTAAATAATAATAATTCTCATTTCAATATAATCATCATTGAAAATTAAATAGTTTTGCTTAAACAAATAACATTGAAGATTAATATTTATGCTAATTTCGTGATCTGAATTTAATGAGTTCATTTAAAACTATATAATTTCTCGAAATGTTTTGAACCAATAAAAATATCTGTAAGTTAATCATATCTAATTTCTAGAATATTTAAATATTTCATAACTTTTCTATAATTATTTTTTTAAAATAACCGATTCATAGTTTAAAATTTTGCAAGTGAATTGAATTTAAAAATTTTAAAACGTAATAAACAAATAGATGTAGATGAAGTTCTATTAAATCTGATGTATGTATATGCTAGAAGTTATTTTAATTTTCATCCACAGTGGATATCCTGATCGATCTTCTAGTAAAATTTCCTGATTAGGTAATGTCACTCTCACAGGAAAAATTTCTGTTCCCATCTGACATCCATTCTCGTTTCTATAGTTGGCTTTATCAAAATGGAAGCTTAAATTTTCATTCACCATGTTCAATAAGACTTTGAAACGTAATTGAAAATCTATAAGACTGTTTTTGGTTTTTCTCAAAGCAATGAAAGAAGAAAACGAAATGTTTTCCATTCCGTTTTGCATCTGTCATACTGAATCATTATTTAGTTACTTCCTAATAAATTTTCGAGTGTATAATTAGATTCTTAAGATGTCTCTTAATAAACCGAAGTAAAGAAAATATTATCGATTGTTTTCTACAATTTATTACTCGTTTAAAATGCTCATATTTTTAACTAAAATATTTATATGTAGGAAAAATAGCAATTATTTTCATAATTATTTTGTCTATTAATACTGAAATATAACGAAAACTGATGGTGATAGCTTATGTAATAATTTAATAAATTATTCTGAAATATTAAAACTGAATCAAGGTCTGTAAGATGATTAGTTTGGTTCAATTCAGGATCTGTAAGACCTGAATTGAACCAGACAAAATGGTAACGAACTGCTTTTCCATTCGGTCATCCGGCCGACATCAATTATTAGTAATTGGTTATATAGTGTTTAAAGAAAAACAGATAAGAAACAACAAATTTGATTTTTCCGCTTAGCGTAAAAACTAATACATTGAGATTTTGGTCTTTGTTCAGCAGATACCTTGTTACAAATGACAACATCTCTGGTAGGATCGGCCATCAGATGAAGAACGGGATTCAGCAAGCCTGGTCTTGATATCTTCTGAAAAAATCTGGTAATGTTGGATCTAAGAATTGAACTTGAAAAGTGGAAGCCGGATGTTTAAATCACATAAAAAATCTATCATATTGTTCCACAATAATAAACAAAATTTAGGAAAATCCATGAAATCAAATCAATGAACAAAAAAAAGTCTCTAATGGAAATAATTTAGATTAAATGGAAATTTAATAATTTAATTTGGACTAAGATGTATCGCTATCCATTAATTAAATTATAGTTTAAATTTTTAATTTAAACTAATTTATAATTTTAACTTTTTATTCGAATTAAAATTTCTCCATTGTATAGAAATGATGGCATTCAGTTAAATAATTTAGCTCTGTTAAGAGTAATGATTAATGGTTCATTAGATATTTATTTATAATTGACGAGTGTGATCCCAAAACGCGTTCAATCCATTTTGATCATTTTTTTTCATGAAATAAAAAAATGATCAAAATGGACGCGTTTTGGGATCACACTCTTCAATTGCTGATTATAATTATTCATGAAGCTTACGAATTGTTGGAATTTGTTTTTTTCAGAGAATCCTTCCTTTTATCTATAAAATTTTCTATTGATTATTTTATATAATTTTAATTTATAATTTATTTCATAATTTAAAAAGTATTGTCTTACACAGAATTCTATATATATATATATGAAGAGTGTGATTCCAAAATATGTTCAGTCCATTTTGATCATTTTTTTATTACATGAAATAAAAAAATGATTAATTTGGACTAAACGCGTTTTGGGATGACACTCTTCAATTGCTGATTACAATTCTTCATGAAGCTTATGAATTGTTGGATCTTGTTTTTTTCAGCATATACCTTATTAATTATCCTTCTTAATAATGCTTTGTCAAATTCAATTCTTCAAAATGGACTGAATGCGTTTTTGAGACCACACACTTCAATTATTGCAAAACATTATAAAGAAAATTTTACAAACCTATTTTATAAATATCCAGCTTTATTCACGTTTCAAAACTCAAAACCAAACTACTATATATTGTTAAATCCCGATAAGACACCACCCATGAAGCCCCACCCTCCCTAACCGCTAAGGTCACATCTAAGTTGTAGAAAATTTAAGAACGTTTCCATCATTTATTGATACCGATCAAATAAGGATACTGTACAGTAAGCTGTGTACATTGTGTTTAACAGAGAACTCAAAGTAGAAGATCAGAACAGCAGATGTTTACGCTTTCTTACAGTACTGTACATGTACTATATTATAAAATATACAGTTTTTTAGAAATGTTCAGTTTGGATGCTAAATATAAATGTACTGTATTTTATTAATTTTAATAAATTCGGAGTTCATTTTCATTTCTATACTACATATGTTTTCGATAAATCGCCAACCACGATTAGTCGCCAAAATCATCCCAAACAGATGGTGACGTCTTACTGAGGTTTGATTGTATTAACTGAATGTTTTAAAAATAAACAAATTGTAAAATATTTCTGTATTTCTTTAAATACTAGCAGACTCGAGAAAAAAGAACTCATATTCAGAAAAACTAAAAAAAAAAAAAAATATAAAAAAAAAAAAAAAAAAAAAAAAAAAAAAAAAAAAAAAAAAAAAAAATATTCAGAGAAAGTCAAAGAATTTCGCGGAATATTTTTGAATGTCGAATAAAAAAAAAAAAAAACAGTATAATAAAAGTAAACTGCAAGTTTTAAATAAAAATATATTAATAAAAGTCATTAATATTATTAATTAGCAATTTTTAATAAAAAGTCAATATTGCAATTGAACATTACCATTATATTTATAAATTTTTGGCATACGATTATCTCTCGGCGATGGCAATCTGGCTATGGTAAATTCAGCGACGACAAATTCGGAGATAAAAATTCAATAAAAACATTTCTGTCGAATTTATTTCATGAATAATCAATATTTTTTTGTAAGCAAGAATGCTACTAATATATTAAAGCTCATATGTTCATTATAAGCATAGGTTTCAATTCATTGAGGCAGCAGAAGCAATCCATAAGTGTAAATTTAAAAACTGGAACAAATGTATGTTTCTGCCTCGTTTTATTATATACTAGCCAAAACCCGCAAAGTTTTGCGGTTATAAATATTTTAGATATTTTAATAAAAGTTTGCTACAATTAATTCTCTTTGTATACGGAATTTCGTGTTTGAGTTTTTCCAAAAATTTTGATACAATTAAAACTTTTTACCCTAGAGAAGGCAACATATAATTGGCCGTGAGTCGGCGTGACACGCAGGAGGACCTGGGTTCGCGTCCCGGGTCTGGTAACTCCTGAAAAGTTTTTTCGAGGTATTGGGCCAGTTCCTGCGATCGCCGTCCTACACCATCCGGCCCCTTCCATGGGTGTGGGTGCAGCCCTTAGTTGGAACTGGCCCCACACCTTACTAATCTCTTGATTGGAAAGAGATGTAAAAATATGTAAAAAAAATTTGCCATGAGTAAAAATTGAATGAGGAATATAATCCTTGATTTGTTAAATGACTATCTGTTTTCGTTCTCCATTTTTCTTTTTGCTATAGGGTAATTCCATGGTAGAAGCATTCGCAAAGCGTTTCATTTTTACATCGCACGCTGTACACTCTCCAACAAAGGCCCTCGAGAACAGAGTTGCCAGATCTGAATTACTGAAAGTAGCGAATTGAAGGACTATGTGACATCAAGAAATTTAAAAAAAATTATATGACAAATAAAAAACGAAAATTATGTGCTAAAAGCTGCTAGATAATGCTTCATTTTCTCGATTAAATGCAATCTTTTAGCTACAGCAGTTAACTTATGTAAAGAGTCCCCTTTTTCGTGGTATTTTGAAATTTATACAACTATATCATGTGCGAAAACTTTATATCAAAACAACACGTGATATGACTTAGTTTCGAACCAAGAGCATCAAGAAATACGTGAATTAATCTCAAATACAGATTCTTCTACTTAATAAAAACTTAATTAGTGAAAATCAAGAAATAAAATAATCATAGATTGAAAAATGCTGATAGATGAAATAATAAATCAGTAGCCGCATAAATAAATTGAAAATTTTTATAAAATTCTATTATTGTAAGTCATATTGTTGCGTTGCTAAGGCATTGACAGCTTATTAATTATATGTGCCGCAGCAACCATTGTGTGCTGCGGCAACCATTATGCGCCGCGGCACAGTGATTCAGTAAATTTTTTTTACGCAAAAAATTTACAGACAGGTATTGATTAATTTCTAATAATCAATACCTATCTGTAAATTTCCCTGCGTAAATTCCCCAACAAACAAAAGTTGTTTCATAAAACTCCATTCAGCCATTCTTGAGTTATAAGCGTACATACGCTCTCAGGCATTTCAGATTTATATATATACTAGCAGACCTGTGCTGGGCGTTGCTCGGGCAGTTCATGGTGTTGTACTTATTTCTCTTAAATTATAACCTTTTAGATGACCTTCAGGATTTTCTTCAACGTATTCTGAAAATCTTTCCGTAACCTTTTAGATGACCTTCAGGATTTTCTTCAATATATTCTGAAAATTTTTCCCAAGATATGTTTTCTATTTGAAACATGTGTCTTTTCGAATGTTCACTTATCTTTCTTTTTCTATTAGAATTCTGTCGATTTGTTTCGATCTTCTAACGTAGCTTCTGTCATTCAGGTAGGAATGTAACATTTTCTTCAAAAATACTGTTTTTTTGGTGAAAGTCTTAAAATTTTTTGGAGAATTCAGTTTTCCACTGTTACTGTTATTTTTCTTCAAATAGGAATGTAACATTTTCTTCGAAAATACTGTCTTTTCGGTAAATATGTTACATTTTTAAATTTCTAGATAATAACTGTTTTTTTGGTAAAAATGTTACATTTTTAATGGCAATTTCTCCAAAAATACTGTTTTTTTGGTGAAAATGTTACATTTTTAAGAAAAATCAGTTTTTCCACTGTTACTGCTATTTTTGTTCAAATAGGAATGTAACATTTTTTAAAAAATAACGTTTTTTGGTGAAAATATTACATTTATACGAAAAATTAAATTTCCCAATGTCAGTGCTTCTGTCATCCAGGTATGGATGTAAAATTTACTCAAAAATACTGTTTTTTTGGTAAAATTATAATTTTAAATGTTTAAGTCGAATTAAGTAGTAAATTATGTAAAAAAAAAAAAATTGAAAAAAATGGCTGATAAAAATTGAAAATAAAGTATGCTAAATTATTTGTGAATAGCATTAAGGAGTTTCCATTAAACACTTGGAAATTCTCTCAAAATGATCCTGAAAGGAGCATTTTATCCATTAGAAGCAACTTATTTGCAAAAATGTCAGTATTATAAGTAGATTCTGACTACCGAAAAGTATCGTGATTATCAAATAACTAAGTCTGAACGATATTTCCATAGTTATTGAATTTTCTAAAGATAAAAACGAGGAAAAAAAAATATTTTTAGCTAATGTATCAACTCTTTCAACTATTTCTGTTTATTTTCGAGAATATTGAAACTGGAATTTTTCTTCTCTTATTTGTCTTAAAGCTATCTATACTCATAGTTACTAAATAAATTCCTCTTCGAACCTCTGACAAAATAATAAAAAAAAGGAAGCAGAATCAATGAGCTGCAACTAATGGAAGGGAAAAAAAGAGAGTGAGAGTGAAAAAATCCGAGCAGAAACGAAGAAAGATCACTGCACCGCGGGACTATCTTTGGCTCACTTCTTTTCTATCTTAATTACAACAAAGACATATGTCTGTCAGCACAGACTTGTTCTTTATCATAAAATGCCAAGAAAAGCTCATTCCTTTTTGACTATACTCCTTACTAAAAATCGATATTTCCATTATTCTACTCGAATAAAAAGCTTTCTTTCTTCATTACACTTTGATAAGTATGATCAAAATTTAATTTTTGATCATATTTATCAAATAACTTCCAAAATATAACATTTTAAATGAGTAACTTTCCTCAAAGATTTGTAGACAGAAAAATTATGTTTTCAATTAAAATTAACAATTTTTAAACACCATTAAATAGTAATTTTCGAAATTTAATCATAAAGCAATTTAGAATTTCGATATAAAAGAAAAAATTCTAAAAATAAAATAGTAAAAATTGCTAGGAAAGAAACAAAGTATTGTCTAAATCCATCCGAGAATCTCATCCATTTTCTATTTGACATGGTATGAGTTGATTTCTAATGTCACTTCTACACTTTCATTTGTTCTTTCTAGAGGGAAAAAATATATGGAAAAAACATCTGGTATATGTAAAAAATATATACTAGATATAAGAACGATCGAAAAAAAAAATATTTTCTATATGATAGACAAATCTTTGTAATGGAAAACATACCTATTGATTATTATTATTATTATTAATAATAATGATTTCTGAAATTAAAAATGTTGGCCGGATGGCCGTGTGGTAAAGCTGTGGCTTATCACCCTGGAGAATCCAGGTCTAACACCTCCAGTTTTTCAGGAGGGGTCTGGGCCCAGCCCATTGAATCCCATCCTTCAACTATCCAGTTGACCCCATCATGGGTGTTGGCCAGCCTGTGATGGATGGGCTGTATAAGTGACCACTGCCAGATACAGAATATCCCATGAGGATATGACGGCTTAACAAAACTAACCTAACCTAACCTGAAATTAAAAACATCAAGTCAATAATTTTATATTGAGAAATGCTGCAAATTATTTAAGAAAGTAAAATTAAAAAAATGATATAGTTGTAAAATTTTAATCTCAAAATTGTTGATTCTTTATAATAGGTCAACTTATAAAAACAAAGGAAAAAGGAGATTTAAAATATTTAATACTTTTTTGTTTCAATATTCGATAAAACATTACCTACAGATATTTGATCATTAATTTTTTCTTTTTCTTTCCTATTAAACAATGAGATTATTTCATGAACTATGGTCAGAGGGGTAATGGTTAATAATATAGTAGAAAAAGCTTGTACAGAATAAAATGAATGACAAAATAATTAGTTTAGGATTAATTTTATGTATTTCAATCTCATAATGAAAAATATTAAATTAGATTTTATCATTGGAAAGATAAATAAGTTTCAATGAAAAAAGAATGAAGAATAGAATGACTATTTAAGTTTAAATTTTTAAATTAATCAATAATGTTATATCAATGATGATTATTAATAATCCTACATAAAGTATGCACATATTTTTGTGTATTTAATTTTCACATGATTTGTATTTTTGAAAGAAATAACAGGTGAAGAAAATACTATATTAAATTTTTAATACTTTACTATTTAAGAGAATACTGTAGTTAAAATTTATTAACAGCTTAGTACTTTCATGTAAATTTTATATTTTCCAAATTTTTCACTTTAATTTAACAGATTCGATTACAAACTGTTCTATAAAGGACTGATTATCTATTTTCTCTATCTCTTTGCTATTGTAAAATGATTAAAAATGAGGGATTAGTCCAGAGTTTTGCAAACTATATTGTACAATCCCATTTGGAATCATGTAAGTTTAAAAATTAAAAAATATTCCAAAAAAATGAAAAAAAAAAAAAGAATTTCAATGAAGATATTTTAGAAATTTTATATAAAGAATATTTTTAAAATCAAGAAACAATTTGGAATTTTCTTAATAGCTGCAATGAAAATAGTTTCCAACTAAATAAGAATGCAATTAATTTCTGGACAATTTTTTAATAATAATAATAATAATAAAAAATTTATATAAATTTTGAACTAATTACACAATATAACTTAATATTCATTAATAAAAATTTGCATATTAGTTGATTTTTTATAGATTTTTTTTTTGAAAATATGATTTGATTTTCTTCTTTCATGGCTTGTTTTATGTAGAGGCCCAGCTTCTACCCAAAAATAGCAATTATTTTGTTGAATGGCTAAATCATAGCAAAAAAAATTTTTTTTAGGGATCTTATATAAGGAATGAAAACTTCTGAAAAAAAAAAATTGAAAAAATGCTTTAACTGTTAGAAAGAGAACAAAAAATGTAATAAATTTTTAAAAATTTCAAAAGATTTCAATAAAAATTAAGCAAGATATGATCATTTTAATTTTTTGCATATTAATTAGACTTAATTATTTAATTAGTTAGCTTTTTATTACCGTCAGTTTTTCATTTCTGCATGCAAAGAGTTAAATTGTACCTTTTTATATTCTTTTTGCTATTGAAAAAATAATGCTATAAATATTCCATGTTTAATACTGGATATAGATCTAACAAAATGATAACTTCATAGATTAGGTAAGCAAATCAAATCAGTCATAATACTCATATCAAATATTCTCTTCTGTAGTATAAATTGTGATAATTTGTTTTTATTGTTTTTTTATTTGAAGTATGATTCATTGACAAAATAAAGAATAAAAATAAATACAAAATTTTTAAATGCTTTTGTTTTATTTATAAATAACACTAATTATATATTATTTATGATGATAAAAATCTTGTAATTATGATTTGTTGTAAAATAAATAAATAGAATTAAATAATTTCAGGATAAATGATATTTGCTTTCTCATTTAGATTAATATCCTTATCAAAACATGATTATTCCAGTTTAATTATTTTTTATTTTATATTCTTATCACTTAAAATAAAAGAATTTTTTAATATAGCTAATTAAAAATAAATTTCTATTTTTGTGTTTGAATAGTTAATACCAATGCCAGTTTTATTTGGTGTGTTTCTTTATATGGGTGTTTCATCACTTAAAGGATCTCAGGTATTTAAATTAATTTTTTTAATCTATGTATTATACACATATATATATAATAGTGATTTAATGATTTAAAATGTTTATTTGTTTATTTATTTATAGTTATTTGACCGTATATTGATTTTGTTTATGCCACAAAAGTATCAACCAGATCTCACGTTTCTACGACACGTGCCAACTACACGTGTTCATCTTTTTACTTTAGTACAAGTGATTTGTCTTATTTTATTATGGGTTATTAAATCTTATAAACCAACTTCAATTGCCTTTCCATTAATGGTAAATATATATTAAAATTATTCACATTTTAATATTTAATTATATAGAATTAAATTTTATACTTACTTATTTTTTTAACTTACTTTTGATATTCTGAATTATGGAGAAGGAAAATTACATGAATATTATTGTAAATCTATGATAAAATATTGTATTAGACTGAACTCCATTCTTCAATGTTCTGATTGGCCTCACCATTGATGATAGCCAGTCTGTGATGAGTCCTATAAGTGGCCACTGCCAAATGTATCCAATGTTTGATTTGGTGGCCTAATTAAAATTAACTTAGCCTAAATTTATTAGTTTATTTGTTCCTAGTGTGCATTTGTAAAGTAAGAACTCATAAATCAGGAATTAATTTTTCATAGACATAATGTTAAAAATAGGATTATGGGATTCTGTTCTTAACAGTAAAATTTGACCATATTAAAATAAAGTAAAGGTTGATTTAAAATCAATAGTTTATGTTTAAACAGTGATTTATTAGCAAATGAAAACATATTCTTTAAAATCGAGTAAATTATAATAATAATGAAATTATTTGTTATATAAATGTTAAACAATTTTTATTTTTTCATTGTTATTGACAGATAGGTAGATGAGCTTTTAACACATTACTGCCCACTACTGTATGGCATATAAGTTGTTGAAATTACACTTGCTACCCAGTGCCATACATCATATGAGTCTGTTTAAAACTGTTTTCATCAAATTTTCTTTGCAATTATTGGATTAGTTTATCCTTATATGTGGAACTTTCATTATGTGTTATAGTTCAATGCAAGTTTTGTCCTCTAGTATCAAAGTTTGCTTTTTATAATTCATTTTTTAAATGATAGTAAACAATACAATATTTTAAAATGCATGAAATCTTTATAAAATTTAATTTAATCTGCAGTTAATCTATTAATTTGTTTATTATATAGGATTTATTACATTCCTAGTAAAATATGATTACTTATGGTTATAATAAAATTTTTAAATATTATAGAATTCTTCACTTTTTGCTGTTATAGTATAAAGTAATAATCAATATTTGCTTTTTTGATAATTAATTACAAATTTGTGAAATATAGCACAAGATCCATTTCAATTCTGTTACATAAACTAAATTCTTTTGATTTTTGAGAATAAAAACCCAAAAATTTTTCTTCAACCAAAAGTAATTAAACTACTTTATGTAAAACAACAAACAGACCAAAAATATTGTAAAAACATTGATTCATTATAGTTATCTAAATTTGATCCTGTTGCATCTTGGCCAGCAGCAATATGTTTAAAAGATGAACTACTTGTTTAGGCATAATCTGAGAATGAACGTTACGTAATATGCTGATGAATCCATAGCAGTCAGTGTGTGTCACTTCTGTTTCTGTGTCTGCCATTTTGATTTTTCCCATTTCATAGTGAATGATGAAATGTCTGCTATGAACCTAGTCATAGCATGTTGTATAGCTACATATTTGGTTTGAAATTCAGTATTTATGAATGTTTATCACTTATTTATTACAATTACTGTTCTTATTTTTGATTTTGTTGATATTTCATGCTTGAGAAAATAACTTGTAAACCTGGGAATTCATAAACTGAGAACTACCTGTATTAATTCATAGTTAAAACAGCTTTTGCTATTTATTAGCTACAAAGATATTTATTATATACAGTAGGTCCCTGACTTACATGGTTTCAAAACTAGATGGATGCAAAAATCTTTTATTTGCATTTTATATAAATTCAATAAAAAAAAATTCATTAAACAATATTTACTTTTTTGAAAAAATATCACTTATGGTCTTAAATTTTCTTATCTATGCTTAATGTTTGTTTATAAATTTCATTTGGTACATTCCATTTGCTAACAGTCCATTCAGATATATAGAATTTAAGCATTGTTGGACTTACATGATTTTCATTTTACACAGAAATTTTTTGGACAAATCAACTATGTAAATTGGGGATCTATGATATATTTTCTGTTAGTATATAAAAAAATAAATTTTAACAAATTTATTTATTTTTTTGAAAAAGAATTAAGAAAGTGAGAGTTATCTTATAATTAGGCTAATACCATAAATATTTTTTATTTCTTCTTAAAATTGATTTTTAAGTCCTTAATTGAGCATCAGTCTCAATTAAGGATTTAAAAATCAACTTGTAAGAAAGAATCATTTTATGTTGTTTTGTTTATAAAATTATATGAATTTATGTTATGATGGAAATTTATTATTTTAATTTTTAAAGCTTGTAGTTATGATTGGAGTTCGGAAGTTACTTGATTTTGTATTTACACGAAGAGAACTAAAAATCTTAGATGATGTAATGCCTGAGCATACTAAAAAGAAGAGGGAAGAAGATTTACGTAAACAACAGGAAGAAAAGAAGGTAAAAGAGATTGTATATATATTCTTTAGAATTTTAGTATTTTTTAAATATTTATTATAAAACAAAATTAATAATAATTAAATTTTAAATATTTTTATAGAATTTATAATAAAAGTTTTAAAATGTATTATAGTTTTAAATATATTTTTCATAAAATATGAAAATATTTTATTTAGCACAAATTGAAAATATAAAATTTAATAAAACAAAATTATATAAAATTTGTTATTAAAAAATAATTTGAATTCTTATCAATATATTTTCTATACAAAATATAAAATTTAATAAAACAAAATTATATAAAATTTGTTATTAAAAAATAATTTGAATTCTTCTTATCAATATATTTTCTATACAAAGTGATTCAAATGTCTCTGTACATAGGGAAAATGGTGTCTTTATTCACAAAATGATTACTTTATTTGCAAAATATGCTTCTACAGGAGTGTGATCATATTGATAACATCTCCACTTATGGCAATCTTACATTAATACATCTGTTGTTATGCATGCAAATGCATTTCAGATGTGTTTCTTTAGGTGATTTGTTTCATATCTTCACTTTATACATCATGGCCTTCAAATATATCTATAAATAAAAATCAAGTGGGTTGAGGTCAGGGAATTTTGGAAGCCACTCCATGAATCATGGCACATAAAAATATTAAATTATTTCCTATTGATGGAAACTTTTGAATCACCCTGGATAATAAAAAGTAGTAATGAATGTTTAAACAAAAAAATTAAATGATTAAAAATATTTTCATAGTTTAAATATATCAATATTAACAATACACCCATACCTCGTTTTACAGCCTAGATATGTTTCGGAAAAGTTGGCTGTAAAGCAAAAAGTATCGTAGTATACCGAAAGTGTTTTTTACCACTGTATAATAAACCTTAATATTTTAGTTCACAGCTCGTAATGCTTTGATTTTATGTGTTTTTAGTGATGCAAATTCAATTGAATCTGTTCCAATTTTTTATAAAATAATATAGTTTTTAGTTCATAAAGCATTTTATTCTTTCTATTTTCTATAAAAATGCTTACATAAAAATAAAAGTACAAAACAAGTAATAATAAATAGAAATTCAAAAAATAAATGTATAAATTAAAAAACAAAAGAAATGATATGCACATATGTATATACAGTAGAAGCCGCTTATTGTAATCGCGGACATTGTTATCAAACATTTAATGTTATCAAAATTTATGATCCTACAAAATTTAAGGTCCCGAATCATCCATATTAAAATGCATTATGAAAACTCCGTTTATAACAATCAGAATTTCGGTTATTGTCATCAAAATTGATACACCGAAATTTGGTTATTGTCATCAGAATCGATACATCCACTTATAGTAATCAGAAATTCGGTTGTCATCATCAGAATCGATACACCACTATAAAATACCGCATTTAAAATAAAAAAATATCACAGATAATACTAAAATATTGGTTAAATCTATTAAAATAAACAACATTATTTGTTAATCATTCATTTATTGCTTCGTTTTCACCGAAATTTAGGCAAAAAACAAGAAAATACAAAGATAAAACACTTGGTCTCCATTTAAAATAATCAGATTCGACTTAAGTGGAAAAATCTGATTTGTGTACGTTTTTTAATTAATAAATATTAGATTGATGTAAATTTTTGATTTAACAAGTTCATACAGACAAATATGACTGCTTTTCAAAACTTCGTGGCGCCTTTAGGTGGTTTCACCGCACGTCTTGCCTTTACGAATGGCATGCCGTTACTGTTGCTAGATCTGGTGATTATGATGAAATATATAATTGTTTTTTTTTTATGTTTTTTTATGACGAAATATATAATTTAAAATTGCTGATATAGGGATTTAGCGACTTTATAAATGCCTTTATTGAAAAAAATTAAAAATTATTTTTGATATAATAATTTTATTATTATTGCTCCAGTACTTCGTGATTTTCTGTAAACTGGAATTGGCAACTTCACTTTTTGGCTTAATTGAGTACCTATAATAAAGTTCAACGAGTGTTCTTCGATCCGTTATAGAGCTATTATTATTATTAGCGTTATCTTTTAATATAATTTTCATTTTTTTTCATTTTATCTGACAGTAGAGCATTGTTTTTGATCGTATAACGAAACATTGTGGACTGTAAATTGAATTAATGCATGCAAATTTTATAAACATAATTATTCTTAAATAAAGTTTATTTGAAGTTTGCTCAAAAATTTCATTGTTAAAAATTGCACAGCTGAAAAATTTTTGTTAATATTATTTGCAATTCATTGCAGATTATATAAATTATTTTAAAATTAGTGTGTTTTCAATAAATATTAAATTAATGGTATTGCAAAAGTATTAGTTTGATATAGTATATTATATATTTTTTAAATTTATATTTTTTAGTTTGCAAGTTTATTTTTTTTCCTCTCTCAAGTAAGACATTTTCATTGTGCCACAAGCATATGTGACATTGCCAGCAGAATTATGCAAAAATCTCCTGCCCTTTTTTTATTTCTGTTTTAGTTCTTATATTATACTTATTTACATTTTTCAAGTAGTTAACAAGCTTAATACTGCAGATGCTAGAATTATCACTTTTTTTTTTTATTGCAAACTATTAGATGTATGAAAATTTTAAATCACATTTTGAATTTAAATTAAGAAATGTTAAAAATTTTTTTATATAGCTATTATTTAAATGCATTAGTAATGCTTTTTAGATTATTTTAATTTTTGCATTATTAATATATATAGCTTTATAATAAATTTTAAATAATGCACTTTATATGAAAAATTATAATTTATGTTTATATGAATGAATAATTATATCATTAATAATTATAATGAAATTTTATTTATCTTAAAGTTATTTATTACTATAAGAATATGATGACATTCTTTGTTAATTTATTTCACAGAAAATCTCTAATATGATTAAACAACAAAAGAAAAGATCGGAAGAGAAATTTAATTTTAATAAATTTTTAAAAAATTTATAAAATTTATAAAATTTTAAAATTATACTATTATAAATTAGAAAATCTCATTTTGTTTCAGACTAATCAATTAAGTTTCTTACCAATGCATTATTTACAACAAGCATTTTAATCCTTTTATGAAATATAAGTTGTAGAAAACTAATTTAGCATTTAAACTAATGTTTATATTAAGTTAAAGAAATAACTGATATAAGTATGTAAATTCAAAAATGTTTTTATACATTGTAACTTTTGAAATAAAACTGATTCCTAAAAGACTTATTTTCAGATGAATACAATTTTTTTAAAAAAATATATATTATTATATAATAATATATATATTTTTTCATTTTAACAGTGGTGTTCCTAGCATTAGTATCACTCAGTGTGGTAATTTATGATGTCCCTCTTCTCCTTCAATATTATATAAAATGTTTTGTCATTAGAAAGCATGGATTTAAGAGTTCATAAGGAATATCGTTTATTGTTAGAAGCTAAACATTAAAAGCCGTATCTATATTTAGGGGCTTGATAAGCAGTTAAAAAGAGCTTACAGTTATAAAATTGACAAAAATGTAATTTTTTAACATATGTTTAAAAAATATTGAGTTCACCCTCACAATGGTGTCACTAGGTGTGGGCTGCACTCACTGCACCTCCTAGTTTTGTCATTGCATTTTAATATATCAATATTACTCATTTATTCACTATTATTTCTCGCTATTTTGTTAAACTGTTTGTAGCTGAAAGTTTGAATATACATGGAAAAAGGTTTAAATGTTTTTACACAAAGTTTAAATGAACTTGCAAATGGATTAAATAAGTTTGCAGATGCCATAAAATTTCAAAAATATCATCATAAATATTTTTATTTTTATTATTTTTTATTTTTTTATTGAAATATAAAAGAAAATACAGCACTTTTTGCAAATTTATAATAATAATTATATTTTTCACATAAGAAGTAGAAATCCATTATGTAATTAAGGCACAACTTCTTATTCAAGTGACTTCATAAAAGTAGTATAAGTTGATTAGACTTATTCTTTGAAAAAGCTGATTAAATTTTTCCAATAAACTAGTGTCTATGATATGCACTTTCTGAAATATATAGTTTTATTAAGATGTTAGTAGAAAAATGAAGTTTAGAATCTTTTATGTATTATGATTACAATGATGATGTTGTTGTAGTAATGCTTCTTCTTCTTTATCCACAATTGAAATATCAACTCCATCCATGATAACTTGATGAGGATCTGGAATATCCAATATTTCATTTTCAAATGTGTGTGCTGTATTTCATCATTTGGTAAATGGTTTTTAATTTTATTAGCTCTTCTCATTCATAAATTAGTTAATACACTATCAAATTCTATATAGTCATAAAAGTCTGATATGTATATATCTTTATCATCATTATTTAATCATTGTATCTTAAATCATTAAATTTTTCTGGTTTCTTTGGAGATTAGAATCCCTGCTACTCTTCATATGATAATAGAATTATACATTGAATATTTGTGTTATTGTGTTCATCTTTTATTGATTTCATTGAATGTTTGAGCTATATCATAATTGCAAGTAAGAATTATGCTTAAAGGTTAGGAAGAGTACAAATATTTGTTCAATATTTGTATTCTTCCTAACAATTAAGAGTTAAATATTTACACACAGTGTGAGCAGAAATTTTGTACTCTTATTGAGAAGAGATAAAGATTTATCTTTTCTGATATTTATTAAAGACTGAAATTTTTGTCAATATTTTTCTATTCTTAAATTTCAAATATAGATGCTCCTCTAGTTATGAACATAATTTATACATAAGTTTTGTTTTTAAATCAATTGTTTGTAATTCAGATACTGCTGCTATTTTGGCTTCAAAATTATATACTGTAATAATATATTTCACAATTGGACTAATTAAAAGTTTCTTATTTCACAGATTTTAATGAAAAGTTTCAAATAATAAAGCAAGGAATTTTTGGTATAATTGCTATCATCTTGAAATATTTCCATAATATGTTAATTAACTGCGTAATTTTATATTATATTGGTTGCTAGAACATTTTGCTATAATATTGTTTAAAATTATTGAAGAGTTTTTGAAATTTTATGAAATTTGAAAATGAAATTTCACATCATAAGTATGAATGTTTGGAACTAGTGGAATTTCTGTATATGAATACATATTTATATTTTTTGTATATTTGAATTATTTCATATACAGAAAATTGAAAAGAATAAAAATAGCCCATATATATTTAAATTGGTGCAAATGGAACTTCTACATATAAGAATATAGTGTATTTTATACCTTAAAGATATCTATCAGTGTGCTCAACTTACAGAAAGATTTACTAGTGGAGATTGCTACACTGTATCATCTGTAATATTATTTTTAATTGAATTGATTTAAATTTTTAACTTTGAATAATCTTGATTTAGCTCTTTTTCAGCTAACATTTCACTCTGTTAATGTCAACTTACTAAATTATGCATCATATGTAAGTCATGCAATAATGATTTGTAGTTATACAGGATGTTTCTTATCATCTGTACTACCCTTTTTTTCTTGGAAACGTGAGGAGATAGGAAGTAGGGAAAAAATTTTGATGACCAAAGCATATCTGGAGAATCGAATGGGCATGATAAAAATTTTCTGAGCCCATTGGAAGTAGGGACACAATGGGCCGATTGTTTAAACGGGTTCTAGACCTCGGCCGTGATCTGAACTACGGTTTTATAAAATTTGCATTGCATAAACGAAGCGTCTTAGCAGACGTGGCTCAGACGAGGTCTAGAAAACCAGTTTCTAAAGTCTATTTCTAGACCAGCCACTAGCCAGGTTTAGAATGTAGACCGCGTCTTCTTGCGCATGTGTTCAATTTTCATAGTTTGTAAAATCCTTCATATTTAATTTGAATTATTATTGAGTGAAATATAATCTAAAGACTATATTAAATGTTTAAGTGCAATTTAAAACATTCTTCGTTTCTTCACTTCGAACTTCCGCTATATTACTGACGTTATTGATGAGATACTGATTGGCTGAAAATTTTCAAACGACGGGGGCACATAGGAACTGTAGTAACAGCCAATACAGTACTGTACGTGACGATACTGATTGGCTGAAAATTTTCAAATGACGGGGCGCGTAGGAATTGTAATAACAGCCAAGGTTTAGCCGCTGACCGGTTATAGTCAAGGTCTTTGCAATGCTTTTAAAACCGCGATTTATCTGAACCCCGGTCTTTGCAATGCATTTAAAACTTTGATTTATCTGAACGCCGTCTAGACCCGGTTTTTGCTGTAAACCGTGGACTATAGAAACTCCGTTTAAACAATCGGCCCAATGGGTCAACTACTTTGAAATCTCCAATGGAAACATATGCCGATTTCACTAATTGTGGCTAGAACTGTAAAAAACAAACAACTTTTGTTTTGAAAGTTTTTTAATATCACCTATGGATTATGAGATATCACAAAAAAAAAGATGCCACCACATGTATTACTGATTGGGCTATTCAAGCAATAAGAAGAAGAAGAATCTGACAGAGAGCATCTGTATACATCCATGGCACTCATAAAGGGCTGAAACAAGTCAAGAAACCCTTCTTGAGTATGGCTCCATGCCGAACTGTGATAGCAAAAGACTTGTACTGCAGTTTGAGTACTACTACCGAGTACCAGAATTAGCCTTAAATCTGCATAATAATATTGCTCTTTACTGCTTCAATTTCTGTAATCGTGTTTGATAAAAAAAAAGTACTAGCTTTTAAGATAATTTTTAATTTTTGTAATTATACAAGTATATGATTCTATATTAATGTAATGTTCATTTTTACAGGTTAAAAATTGTCAGTTATAAAGGAATATTAACTTGATTTCAAGAAATGAATTTGCAGGTGAGTTCAATAATTTTAATGTAGGTAACTTTTATATAACACTTGCTAGGTACAGTCTATGGCAGAAAGGTTTTGACATCTATGGTAGGGGCTGTATTAGAGGAAGTAGTTTCGATTGTAGTCTGGAAAATCTCTGCACAGCAGCTTGTAATGAAGTAGACCGTTCTTACTGCAATAGAAATAGGGATCGGGAATATTTCACAGAGGGGAGAATTTTTATGTCATACTTGACATGAGTAATGCGATCTGTATTCTTCTTTCACTTTCCATTTTATTAAACACAGAAGACAATTTTATTATACTCTATCAATTTCTGTAATGTACATAGATGCCCTCTGTCTGATTGTTCTTCTTATTACTTGGATAGCCCAATCCGTGGTACAGTCAATGACAAAAAGATTTTGACATCTACTGTAGGGGTTGTATTAGAGGAAGTAGTTTCGATTGTAAAGTCTGGAAAATCTCCGCACAGCAGCTTGTAATGAAATAGATCGTTCTTACCGCGGTAGAAATAGGGGACGGGAATATTTTACAAAGGGGAGAATTTCTATGTACTTGACATGAGTAATGCGATCTGTATTCTTCTTTCACTTTCCACTTTATAAAACACAGAAGACAATCTTACTAAGTTTAAATATCTTATTTCGATATGATTTTTTCATATAAAATTTGTTTTTAATTGTAAGATAAAAAATACACATAAAATAAACTTTTGAGTGTTTAATGTGTATTTTCAGATTTGCATATACAGGCGGCCCTTGACTTTCGCACATAATTGGTTCCTAAAAGAGTGTGCGAATGTTGAATGTTCGAAAGTCGAGGGATGTAAAAAATGTGCACCAAAAACTGTTTTAAAGTATTTATTTATCAATATGTATACATAATGAAGTTAGAGATGTGTTTTACGTGCTTTCGGGGTTTTCTTTATAAACTTGTCAAGATTTAGTTAGCTGTTACTGCAGTTCCTACACTCCCGTTGTCTGAATTTTCAGCCAATCAGTATCTTGGGCTCTATCAATGATGTCAGTAATATGGCGGAATTCGAAGTGAAAAACTGAAGAATGTTTTAAAAATACACTTAAAACATTTAATATATTCTTTAAATATTTCCCTCAATAATAATTCAAATTAAATATGGAGAATTCTACAAACTATGAAAATTTAATGCAGGTGCAAGATGATGCGATCTAGATTCTAAACGTGGGTAGTGGCTGGTCTAGAAATATATTGTACTTTAGAAACCAGTTTTCTAGACCTTGTCTGAGCCACATCTGCTAAGACTCATTATTTATGAATGCAAACTTTATAAAACTGTGGTTCAAACTGCAGCCGAGGTCTAAAACGCGTTTAAACAATTGGCCCAAACTGTTTTGACCTCTTGATCAGAACAAAACAATAGTGATTACGATTCTGAGAAATCTGCTATTGTGGGAAGTAATGTGTGTCCGAGAATGTAGAGTGAGCTACAGCACTTTGGAGCGTTCTTCATGGAAGAAATTTTTTTCTTATTGACAAAAATATTTAAAAAGTTGAATTTTTAAAAATGTGCGAAATAGCGAATTGTGCGAAAGTCGAGGGACGCCTGTAATAAAAATATGAAACTGTATAATACATAACATATTATTCAAAGTTCTAGGCTTTGCCCATTAAAGTTGAAAAACAATTTTTTTTTTATAATTTGCTATTCTTCGAATTCTTAATATTGAAATATATTGCTGTAAAACATTATTATATGCTAGGTGATGGTTATAGAATAGCTTAGAGAGGTGCTTTTAACATGTTTACAGATTCCAGATTGAGGTGCTTTTAACATGTTTACAGATTCCAGATTATGAAGGATGCATGCGGGATGCACCCTATTAGCTTTGATAACTTTGCTGCCTTCAGCACTTATCATTACATGCATTTATAATCGATATTATCATCATCAATCGTGGATGACATGGTGATTTTTTAGATGATACAGTGATCAATCGTGGATGACCTGGTGATTTTTTAGGTGATACGCTCCCCCATCTCTTCGTGCTGCTTTAGAATGTTGTAAACTGTTTGCCTACTTATTTCCAATATATTTGCCATGTCTTTCACAGGCATCCCGTAAACAATTTTTTTTTTTATAATTTGCTATTCTTCGAATTCTTATTATTGAAATATATTGCAGTAAAACATTATTATACAATAGGTAATGGTTATAGAATAGCTTGAGAGAGTTGCCTTTAACATGTTTACAGATTCCAGGTTATGAAGGATGCATGCGGGATGCACCCTTTAGACGTAATAGGTGGCATTTTGAAATAATTCACACTCAACTTGAACAACCTAGTTCATGCCTTTAAATATGGTATTGAACGACACTTTGGCATGCAATGCATCTTATTACTTAATAATTCAGTTGTTGCCAGTAAAGTTACGATCCTAATTTATTTCATTAATATTTTTTACACTACTTAATATATAAATAAAAGTTAAGAGCAAAACATAGTAAATGAAATTGTTTTTTTGCATGTAAACGGCTTAAATATGCAATATTCCTTCCACTCCCCATTGCTAATCAACCGATGGAATGGTTGCAACCCACATTGTAGCCTACAATGATCAACAACTGCAGTAATGACTCAATCTGTTTTTGTGTATTTTACGAAAGCCGAACCTTTTCTGCTGATGTCAAAACCTTTTTGTCAGACTGTACATGTGATGGCATCTTTTTTGTGATATCTCACAATCTGTAGATAATATTAAAAACTTTCAAAACAAAAGTTGTTTGTTTTTTACAATTCTATTCAATTATGCCAAAATTGGCATATGTTTCCATTTGAGATTTCAAAGTTGACCTCTTGTGTCCCTACTTCTAATGAGCCCAGAAAATTTTTATCATGCCCATTCGATTCTCCGGATATACTTTGCTTATCAAAATTTTTTTCCCTACTTCCTATCTCATCATGTTTCCAAGAAAAAAAAGGTGGTACCGATGGTAAGAAACACCTTGTATATACATGTATATCATAAAATTCTTTGCTATATCAATATATTATTATGTCTCATGCTAATGGGTTTTTATTGGTTTGTTTATCATTTTGATTCTTATGTACAGCTCCGGCCAAAATGTTTGTCACTTCACTGGATGCGTTCGGCTTCCTTACAATACTCGGCTTCAGCATGCATTAGTTTCCTCGGTAACATAGGCACTAATCCGCTGGCGAAGGGATTGTCCATTATGTAGTTTGCTAGCAACGAGGGGTAGGGTTCTGATAGCGGCGAGAGAACTGTGACGTGTTTAAAATGAATATTAAAGTTTTCATAGAAAACGAATGGCGGACTAATATTATGGATTTCGTAATATTTAAAAAAAAACAATTTTAAATTATTGGAATTCTTTTTTATACAAAATAACTAAAACATTTGTAATGATATACTTGTATTTAAACTGTTTTCAAATATTACTTTCTTAATAATTACGTTTGGTTTCAAACCATCTGTTACCTTATTATAAAAAAGTAATGCTGCGAGTGATAATACTTTAGAGCGATCAGTCTTGCCAATTTACCTCCCATGCTTTGTGTAACCCACTTCCCCTACATTGAATACGTGTGGGACACGTCTAATGCACTCAATGTAGGCAGCATGGTATGTGGATTGGAAACTGTAGCCGATCATGATTTCCGGTTTCCAGCGCCTAGTTGAAAGTGACAAACATTTTGGCCAGAGCTGTACAATAATAAATTTTATATGTTAATGATTTAATGTTTTCTATGTTGAGAGATTATGCATTATAAATAGAAACATTAAAACTATCTTTTGCAAATACAGGTAACCCTAGTGTAACACTGTTTTCTACAATATGGTTTTTACTTAACACAGCAGTTTCCAAACTTTTTCTGTCTGCACCCCCTTTTTTCATTAAAAAAATTGGTATGTCCCTCATTTTCATAGCAGTCTAATTTTATAAATACTTCCTACTTACAATTTAATACTACAAAACAATATGCCATATTTTGTATAGACAAAGTTCTTATACATTAAAAAATATATATTTATTATGGTGTAATAATTTTTTATACAATTAAATACAAAAAAAAGAAAAAATAGAATATATGTTTAATACAACATAGCATTTAATGCTATGGATGGGCTTATTTTTCTAGCACCAATTCTCTCAAATTGGGTGTCATGGAAAATATGGCTATTCATCATTCTTTTACAATTACTAAACCAGATTGTCATTTTTTACTGATATTTAAAATAATTCTAGCAGAAAGTTTCTAGATACTTGTATATATGTACCATATTTATAACCGTTTTGCTGATTCAGTTTTTTCAACACCGATTTGAATTCATTTTTTGCTTGTTTGTGCCAAAAATTATGTTTTTGTTAATTCTTGCGTGCCACCCCTTGCAATAGACTTGTGCCCCCTAGTGGTGTGCATCCCACAGTTTGGAAAATATTGACCTTAACACATTTAGAAAATTATATTTACTCTTCTAAAACACAAAACATTTTCATTAATTTTTGTAAATGCACACTATGGATACAAAATACATACATAAAATGCAATCATTGGAAATACTTTGCTAAAATTAGTCACAGATGCAATTTCGCTAGTTTGCCACAAGAAGGATGGTATGTAGTCTATTTTCGATTTGAAATTGAGTTAATTGTTGACCATTGAATATTTTGTATTCCGAACATTCAGTTCTTGGATAAAAAGTAAGTTTTATTCTTCAATAGAGGAATATGAAACAGAAAAAACTTTTTATTCATAAATTTTTTAAATATCTTTTAAGAAATGGTTATTTTATAGCGGGTTGTTACAGATTTTGTAAAGAGAGCAGAAGATACACCAACTTTAAATGTGGGAGAATTTTGTAAAGAGAGCAGAAGATACACAAACTTTAAATGCAGAAAAAAGATCAGAAAGTGAAGTTAATATTGTTAAAAAGAAAAAAACATCCTTGTTTTAACTGAACAATGTAAGGAAGATATAATTATTAAATGAATATTACATAGGCTGTATACTTTTTTCTTTTTGTTTTACATATATTGTTGTTTTGGTCTTACATATATATATATATAGTGTCTTTCTTTGTGTTTCGTATTATTAATATTCTTAATAAAAATTAAGTTTCTTATGTGGAATTAAATTTTCTTTTTTTTTGTTTCGTGTTATTATTATTATTAATAAAAATTAATTTTCTTTTGTGAAATTAAGAAAAGTTATTTGTTTAATTGGTTTTGGAACATAACTCCCTTTTTTGTATCCTATTCCATATTGACTCTCCAGGTCTCATATAACATGGCATTTTTTAGAACCTATCTACTGTGTTATACAAAGGTTATCTGTATTTGATAAAAAATTCAATCTAAAAATTTTCAGATTTTTTTTAAATAAAAATGATTTATTATATATTAATTAGTTTAATATCATAAAATAATTATAATATATTTTAATTCCTAATTAAAGATGATAATCTTATTTGATAATATCTGAAACATTGAGATTTTCTAATATTAAAATAATGAAAAATAATAATTATATTTTTTATATGATTATGACATATATTTGAAAAAGGTAAATATAATATGTGTTAATTTTTCACTTCATTATACTACTATTATTTTGACAAATAATAGTAATTATTTAATTTGACAAATCTTGAACTGACTGATGGTTTTCCAGTTTTGCTTTATTATCAAGACTGGTGCCAGAGGCTCCCTGTGGTGGTTTTTATATTCCACCAGAATATTTTTGAATTTCAAAGCCTGTACTTATTTTTCAGGGTGCTTTTACAGAGCCTCTGGTGAACGCATTAGAGTTTTCCTGTACTTATGGGTCTCCAAATGAGACATCCTACTGGAATCAGTATCAGGTAATAGAAATGCAAAATCGCATCATTTATACTTCTTTCTCTTTCTGCTATGTGTCTGGAAGGATTAACTCTTCAATTTTATTTTTTAGCATTTATGCTAAAACAAGATAACATGCATTATTCAAAAACATATATATATTTT
This sequence comes from Olivierus martensii, assembly GCA_000484575.1. Lineage (NCBI taxonomy): Eukaryota > Metazoa > Arthropoda > Arachnida > Scorpiones > Buthidae > Olivierus > Olivierus martensii. The sequence continues at coordinate 14,397 of AYEL01089344.1, read as the reverse complement.
TTCTTGCTATACTTTATGGCAAGAAAGACAATTCTCACTTTATAAAATATCTTTTTTCATAGATAATAGTATCTAATTTAATAGATTTATTATATTTAATTCTTAATCATTTATTGGACAAAAATAAACATTTTATATCGAAATCTTAAAATAGTGAATTAAATAATACTTCAAGAATGATACTGTACAGAGTTATTTTTATATAACTATAGTCATCTTCAAAAAATTTCAAAAATTGAAGGTTTTTTTCATGATCTCTTGAAATCTAAAGATTTCATGCATTTTAATGTAAATAAAATGCTAATCTTTAAATTTAAATCAAAATAAATTCTTGAAAAATTATAGAATAATGAGTGTTTTTATTACAGTTTAATGATTAATTTTTATTTGTGTCTTAACTGAAACTTTAAAAGTAAATTGGTTGAAAACAACTTTTATCAATAGTAAGATTATTATTATTTTTATATTTCTACATCAGTTATTCTTAAGAGTGCATTTCAGGCATAATAATGAATCCATTATTGGTTTTGAGAAAGTAAACTAGTCAAAGTATAGAGTCGTTCGGAAAGTAATTTTGTTTTTTTTCAGGAAAATGAATGGCATTTTTTTATAAATATAATTATTTTATTTAATTATATATTGACCATTTTGGTCCAATATATTTGCCATCTTTCTGGTAGTAGCATGATTCCATGTTTATAGAATTTCTGTTCTTTGCTTGCAAAAAACTGAACCAAGTGTTTTTGACATCCTCATTTAAACTAAGTGTTTTGCCATCTAAAGAATTCTATAAAGACTGGACTAAGTAATAATTGGAGAGTGCCGATTATTACTTACTCCAGTCTATTATTAGATATGGCGAATATGGAGGGTATGGTAGCACATCCCATCCAAGCTGTAACAGCTTCTGGTGAGTCATCAAATTTGTATGAAGTTTAGCATTGTCATGGCGAAACACTATGCCTTTTCTGTTAATCAATTCTGGTCTCTTCTGTTTGATGAATCATTCAATTTGTCCAATTGGTAGCAGTACACTTCCACATTAATTGTGGAATTGTATGAAAGAAGCTCACAGAAAAAAAAATCCCTTGAAATCCCACCAAACAAAGAGCATCATTTTTTTTGATGACTGTCGGGTTTCAAAAAAAAAAAAAAATCCCTTGAAATCCCACCAAACAAAGAGCATCATTTTTTTGATGACTGTCGGGTTTCGGAGTGCTCTGAGCCAGTTCATTTCTTCTGCTCCATGATTGCTTGGATTCAACTTTGTTGTAAACAATCCATTTTTCATCAACAGTTATGCTCTTCAGAAAGAGATCATTTTCTTCATGTTTGAACAACAAATCACAGATAAATGCAATGGAGCAAAAATCTTTCTTTGAGAACATGTGGAACCCAAATATTGAGCTTTGAAACAAAACTAAGTCATTTCAAACGGTCATGAATGGTCAAGTTTGACAAATTCAATTTTGTAGCAATTTCTTATGTTGTTATTCAGCAGTTTGCTTCAATCAATACCTTTATTTTATCATCTTCAGAATTTGACTAGCTTTCCAGAATGTGGTGCATCTTTAATATCAAAATTGTCAGAACGAAATTTTGCAAATCAGTTTTGGCACTAGTGTTCTGTTAACACACCTTTTCCATACACTTCACATGACTTTTTTCTAGCTTGAATAGCATTCTCATCTTTTTGGTAATAAAAAAGCAAAACATGCTGAAAATCTCCATTTTATTTTCCATTTTTGATATGACATAAAAAAAAAACAACTGCACACAATCAAAAAAAAATTCTGAAAATCTCCATTTTATTTTCCATTTTTGATATGACATAAAAAAAAAAACAACTGCACACAATCAAAAAAAATTTTTATAAATAAACCTTGAAATGTCAGCTGTCAAAATATATAATAATGATAGGATTTAGAATGAAGTTGGCTAGTTAAAAATACAACTAAAGACACACAAAAAAAAAAATGAAATTACTTTCCGAACAACCCAATAATATAAATACTAGAATTTAAAACAATTATTTCTTTGCTGGATTTATAAGAAATAATTATTTGAGGTATGGTAATCATCATGATAATGCAAGTCATATTAATTAAGTTTCATGAATTGAATATTTTTATCAAAATACTTTAAATTGTTCAGAAATTCAGTTTGAAACAATATTAATCTTCAAAATATTGATTAAAGTACATGGTTAAGTCTTAAATTTTCTTAGAATATTGTTTATAATGAAGGAATAATCAATCAAATAAAGTTTATATTTATATAATTGCTTCATTTTAATGAAATTGTAATGCCATATTTGAATTTTTCATGTGTGTCTTCAATAGTCAAATATTTTAATTAAAATTAAATAATTGTACTAATTGAGATTCTCAAGCACATTACACTTTATATCTTACATTTTTACTTTAAAAAAAAAATACTGTATATTTTAGCATTATTTACAAATTTTTGGCAAGAAAAGCCATATATTAGTTCAAAAACTATTTACAAGTAATTAAATACTATATCAATAAATATTGTTTATTATAAAAAAATGCAAAGCTAAAGTTGAATTATGATTTTTTTTAATATAATTTTTTTCTTATACTTTTATTTAGTTAATATTTAGTTAATTCTGATAGCATTCCTTGCGTATGATAATGATGATAAAAAGCATGCATAAATAAGCACATATATATATATTACTTTTAATAATAATTATTTGAATGAAGATTAACTGCAGGAGTCTACAAAGATGCACTTTCAACTGCCAGGAATTTCATATATTTTTATATACCGTATTACATCGAATTTAAGCCGCCTCCGAATTTAAGCTGCAGTAGGATTTTAAAATTGGAAAAAATGCAATAAGATGTTAATATATTCGTTTAATATAAGCTAAATATTCGCTTTGAATTTAAGTCGCAACCATACTTTACGACTTAAAAATTTGAATAAAAAGTGCGGCTTAAATTCGATGTAATATGGTATTATTTCAAATTATTATAAATTATCCTTTAGATTTGTTTATTTACTATCCACTCTAATTAAAAGTTATTATTATTTTTTTTTAATGAAGTTACCTCTGTTCTCCACATCTTTGCTTACTATTCAGCTATAGAAAACAAAGATGTTATTTTTCTTTTAAATTCCATTTTTATCATTGATTACCCTTGTTTGTATTATAATAATTATTATTATTATAATTTTTTAATTAATATCATCATTATATTTCTTATAACTTTGATATCAGAATTTGATTTTTCTCTGGAAATCTCTCTTCGTATTTAATACTAATCGTTATCACATATAATTATAGATAAAATTAATTTTAAAAATCTATTTTTCATTTTTTCAAATGGTTTAATGATTGAGCTGTTTCAGCTTTTGTGACAAATAAAATCTAGTAAAATTTTGTTTAGTATGATTTTCCAAAATTAGATTTTAACACTAATTTTTATGAGGATAATCTTAAATAATTAAATCCATTAATTAATAGATTTAATTATTTAAGATTATCATCCATTTAAGATATCATAAATCCATTATCATCCATATTTAAGATATCATAAATCCGTTAAATCCATTAATTAATAGATTTAATGGATTTATGATGATAATCTTGATTAAATGAAAAAATACTCTTAGAAACTTTAAATTTTGGATATGTTTTTTTTTTTTTAATGTTAACAGATGTTTAAGCCATTTATCTTGATTCAAGTTGTTAATTTAGACATGAATTCTTTTGAATGGCTACCATATCTAAAAATTGGCAATTGGGTCATTTCATGTCAAATCACCAGATTTTAAGAACTGTTCCAGGTCGACCACCTTCAATTTTGTTTAAATTTTTACTGAATGTTTCTGGAGGTCTTAAAAGAGGTCTTGCAAAATTTTAGCTTCTTCCGACATATATTTATAACACTAGGGGTCTGCGAATGAAAGATAGTTTTTCAGTGTGGATAAATTTGCTAAGTTTTCACAAAGTTTGATGCTTTATTATTCTGCAATGAATATCATTTGCATTTTGGAATTTGGTATTCTGGGTCAACTTTTGGCACAGAATTCAAAAATGACAATACCAAAGAGAGAGCAGAGTGCAGTATATTTTCTGGAATTTTACCCCGAACTTGCTAATAAATTTTGTCACGACAACTTTAAGCCCAATTTCGATAACCATTTGCTAAATGGCAAAGGTGTTGCATGCTTTGATATTTGGGCAACATATAGCTGATTGAGCAGTCTAGAAATACCAACCCCATTGCATTCTTAGTTTTTGTGTTATTATTCAAGAAAGTTGCCTCGGAAATCTTGAGACACTAAATATGGTCATTTTTAGGGGCCAATATCATCCTAAAGGACATTTCCAATTTTATTTTAATATCACCACTGGAAAGAGCAGATCTTGTTCTTTACAAATCTATGTTTCTTATCTTGGAATAGTACACTTCGGTCTCTATGTCTTGCTTTAAAGATAACAATTTCAGTTGTGACTGACAAGCACTTGTTTATTGTCTTCCAGCACACAGGCTGGTTCAGAGACCACTGCTGTTGCAAACTAACATGCCTAGTTCTGTTAAGAGCAGGGTTGCAGAGTTAGATTCGGGAGTTGGAGGTTTTGCATTGAGTTGGAGTTGGAATTTTAAACTGCCTGGAATCGGAATTCAGAGTCAGATTTGTTTAAAAGGAGGAGTCTGAGTTGGATCATTTGGCATCTGGTTTTGCGTTTTGGGTGGAGTTGGAATCAGATTTTAAACTGTCAGGAGTCGGAGTCATCAAATTTTTTTTAAAAGGTGGAGTCGATCATTTGTCATCCGACTCTGCAACCCTGGTTAAGAATAAAATTTGAATATTGCAATCAAGCAAGTATTATTGTTATGGCTTTGTTGATTGACAGCCAGAAATTACATTATTTATCTTTTTGTTTAATGTGGCATTATATGTTGATTGTTTTTAATATTTTACTATGTGTAACAGTACTTTGTATTATTTTGCATATATATACAGTATTTACATGGCTTTGTTTTACAGATTCTTGAATATATAAATTTACACAGTGATAATAAGAGTTGTTAATAAAGTTTAATTATGAAAGTTGAAGTAACTGATTTTTTTCCCTGTACAATTGGAAATGCTGATAATTCTGCCTGCCATTTAACAAGTTACAACTGAAGAAAAGACCTTAAGCTCATAACAGAATACACTCCAGAAAACCAGCTTTTAATAAGCCGACGATATGGGCTTAACTTTCACGACACCTCCCAAGTTTGTCTTCATCACAAAACTTTATTTTTGATCTGATTCAAATCTTTGCAAAGAAACTGTTGCAAACCTTTCTACAAGAAGCATTATGTTAAGATCTGAGACCGATTGCACTGGTTATTTCTGATCAAATGAAGATCTTTTGAAAATTTATGTTAAGCCAGGACAGAAGCTATGTTCAGGATGTAGAAAAGTTTAGTGATCAGCAGTAACCAGTGCAATTGGTCTCAGATCTTTTCACTTAACATGGTGCTTCTTGTGGAAAGGATTGCAACAGTTTCTTTGCAAAGATTTGAATCAGATCAAAAATAAAGCTTTGTGATGAAGACAAACTTTGGAAGTGTCGTCAAAGTTAAGCCCACATCGTCGGCTTATTAAAAGCTGGTTTTCTGGAGTGTATTCTGTTATGAGCTTAAGGTCTTTTCTTCGGTTGTAACTTGTTAAATGGCAGGCAGAATTATCAGCATTTCCAATTGTACAGGGAAAAAAATCAGTTACTTCAACTTCCATAATTAAACTTTATTAACAACTCTTATTATCACTGTGTAAATTTATATATTCAAGAATCTGTAAAACAAAGCCATGTAAATATATATGCAAAATAATACAAAATACTGTTACACATAGTAAAATATTAAAAACAACCAACATTAATGCCACATTAAACAAAAGATAAATAATGAAATTTCTGGATGTCAATCAACAAAGCCATAACAGTAATGCTTGCTTGATTGCAATATTCCAATTTTATTCTTAACCAGGGTTGCAGAGTCAGATGACAAATGATCGACTCCACCTTTTAAAAAAAATTTGATGACTCCGACTCCCGACAGTTTAAAAATCTGATTCCAACTCCACCAAAACGCTCCAACTCTGCAACCCAAGGTTGCAGAACCAGATGCCAAATGATCCAACTCAGACTCCACCTTTTAAACAAATCCGACTCCAACTTCCTAAAATTTGTAAGATCAGACTCCAACTTCCGACTTCGGGCAATTTAAAATTCCAATTGCGACTCAATGCAAAAACCTCCAACTCCCAACTCTAACTCTGCAACCCTGCTCTTAACAGAACCAGGCATGTTAGCTTGCAATAGAAGTGGTCTCTGAACCAGCCTGTGTGCTGTAAGACAATAAACAAGTGCTTGTCAGACACAACTGAAATTGTTATCTTTAAAGCAAGACATAGAGACCAAAGTGTACTATCCCAAGATAAGAAACATAAATTTGTAAAGAACAAGATCTGCTCTTTCCAGAGGTGTTATTAGAAATAAAATTGGAAGTGTCCTTTAGGATGATATTGGCCCACTAAACCTTATTTAGTGTCTCGAGATTTCCGAGGCAACTTTCTTGAATAATAACACAAAAACTAAGAATGCAATGGGGTTGGTATTTCTAGACTGCTCAATCAGCTATATGTTGCCCAAATATCAAAGCATGCAACACCTTTGCCATTTAGCAAATGGTTATCGAAATTGGGCTTAAAGTTGTCACGACAAAATTTATTAGCAAGTTCGGGGTAAAATTCCAGAAAATATACTGCACTCTAGCCTTTGGTATTGTCATTTTTGAATTCTGTGCCAAAAGTTGACCCAGAATACCAAATTCCAAAATGCAAATGATATTCATTGCAGAATAATAAAGCATCAAACTTGGTGAAAACTTAGCAAATTTATCCACACTGAAAAACCATCTTTAATTCGAGGACCCCTAGTGTTATGAATTTATGTCATATGAAGCTAAAATTTTGCAAGACCTCTTTTAATATATCAGACTATATCCTGTGAAAGTTTGAGACAAATTGAGGATGGTCAACATGGAGGCCCTTGGTAAGTTGACATGGAATGAACCAATTAGCTGATATTAATCTAAAATTTACTTAAAAGCATTGAAAATATATAATACTGTATAATAAAAACAATTTGAAATTAAAATGGATTATTAACTTAAAAAAATTAATAAAATTAAATTAAAAAAATAATAAAAAATAGTATTTCAAAAGCCGTCTTTTTTGACAAGATATTTTAGAATTCCCCTTCCAAGAATGACTTATTAGGAATTATTATATTGAAATAATTTGTATACATAGTTGATCATTGATAACCCTGTCTGATATTTTAATTCAGTTTTAATTCTTATAGAAAATATTTTGGATTGTCTGAATGAAGTTTTATAATACGATATATTCATCATAAATTGATAATTAACTTTTTTGTGTGTTAAAGAATTTCATTTTCTTTATTTAAAGAATTTTTAATTATTTTTATATATAAAAGAAACATGCATATTACAATTTTATTTTAAAGATGAAATAAAATATATTTTTGAAATGATTAAAAATAATTCAGAAATTTTTCTAAGTTTATTTATTAAATTTCATTTTTATTTTTTAATTTTTCCATATAACTTGAAGATTATCAAATTATAATAGATTGAAGATTCTGATAGAGTTTATGAAATCTTATAAAAATTATTTGAATTAATCTTATTACTTAAGAAATTCTTGTTTGTTTTTTCAATGACACAACAAAGCTTAAATATTAATTATTCATCCTTATTTTAAACTTAGTGCCTATTTTTATTGATCTAAAATAATTTTTTATTCTAATTTTTACATAAAATTTCATGAAATGATATTCAAATAAAATTATTTTTGATTTTTTTGATCATGAAATAAATGTTTGATTTTGTCCAATGAATGAGTTTGAAGGTGAGCTGATATACAAAAAATTACCAGAACTTTTTGTGGAAGTTTATACCATTTATGTTTTTTTATACAAAAATTAATAAATATACAGGTTTCTCCTACTCTATGAAAGTTGACCATTATGATGAAACCTTTCATAAACTGAAAAAAACGTAAAGTGAAGAAACAATTACTTATTAATTTATATGGGAAAATTCTTGACCATTCCCAGACCGAAAAACTTGGTCAGATGGCCACATGGTAAAGCAATACCTTTTATCTTAGAGGTCTGGATTCAATTTTGGGTCCCACAATTCCAGTTTTTCAAGAGATATCTGGGTCTGGCCTATTGAAAACCATATGTCAACTTTCCAGTTGATCTCATCATAAGTAATTAGACAGCCTGTAATTGGTTCTAAAAATGGCTGCCACCAAATAAATATATCCCAAGTGTGATATGGCAACTTAATTTATCTAACCTAGCCTGACTCAATCCAGACCCAAAAAATAATTACCAAATCATACCAAATAACATATGAAACCTAATTTATTTTATTTGATATATGTACAGTTTTATGCTAAGTATAACACTCTTATGAGTTCTATTAGGCTTTTCCAATACTTTAGGATATATCTTGCAAATATATGTACAAAATAAATCAAGAATAAAGCACAGATACTCATATATAAAAGTTCAAAGTTATGACAACTTGGATGTTGAGTATAGTTCCTGAGGAAGGAGTTTGATGGTGCCACTCTTGCTACTCTGAGTGCATGTAGCCATCATAATGGCTCACTGTAAATACAAATGCCAAATGCTCTTTTTATATTGCAACCTTTTTTTGTAAAAGGAAAATTCCTCTTCCAATTTTTTTTTTATTTTTTTGGATAGTGAAAACAGGTACTAATAGAGATCTTTTATCAAAGCAAAATGACCTAAAGTAGGGGAAACCTGTAATAAAAATTTAACTATAAAAATAAAAATAAAAATTATTTAAAAATTAAAATATGAAGATTTGTTTAGAATATTTGCTGAAAACTAATAAATAAGAAAATTTTAAATATAATAGATTAGTTTCAGAAATAAATTCTAGACTTCATAATGCATAACTAATTATGATTATGGCTTCCTTAACTTTAATGCATTTCCTAATTTAAAGTAGTCTATGTATTTTAAAAATATCTAACATAAATTTGTTTTCTAGTTATACAGTTTTATAGATTTTATTTCTGAAATTGGTCAATTTAAACTATTTTTAATGAAGAATAAACTTGTTATTTTAATTTGAAAATAATATAACAGACTGAAATTATTAACAAACTTTTATTTTAATTAAAGCATTTATGTTTGGCTTCCAATTTATCAATTTTTTATATATATAAGTGTACATGCTTGGATCATAATCTTTGGTTAGGATGATAATACTCTGACATAAAATGAAGTGATACATAAATGATGCCTGTATTCTTGCAAAGTCACAAATTCATTTTTGCGAATACCAGTAATATTAATTATAAACTAAACCTAACGGTCTAACGACTCTGCAAATCCAGAATTCGGCCTGAGCTCAGGTCTTTTACTACATTCTCAATTAAATATAATTAAATCCAAAACAGTGTATCAAGAATTAACATCTAACTGGCAAAAATGAAACCAGAACTTACAACTAGAAGTATCAAATAAGTGTTAGATCGAAAAACAACAGATGTTAGAAACTTATACTAATAAATTGAATAAATTCTCAAAACAAGTTAAGTAACAAAAATATAAATTTATTAGCCTCAAAACATTTACATTTAAATATTAATAAAGCAGATTCAAATAACCAACAAAACTTATTTAATCGAAATTCAAATATTTAAAAATCCAATTATTCACAATAAATAACCTTAAATCCTACTTAAATTCTAATACCTCCACCACTGATACAAACTTCAAGCAATTGTTAGACCTTTACAAGAAATTTGAATGTCACTTAGCCAGTTCTACATCAATACACCACCTCACTCTGTCATTGGTTGCTTCTGTTTTTATACTGATTGACTTACAATCCTGCACTTTGCTCATTTGCATAAGTTCACGTAACAATATCAAATTTAATAGCTTACAGAGTAATCAGTTCATGCCATCCTCTTTACAATTTAATTATATACCAAACAAAACATCGATACGAGATCACTCTTATATTCTCATATTGGAACAGTGGAAAAAACTTATTTAGATTAGATGATGATGTCATTAACCAAAAATGCTCATCTGTAAGATGGATGTCTGTCTGTAACACGTGATTGCGAAATACCGAAATGGAGAAAGTGGAAGTAAGTCAACTCTTAAACTAAAATATAATACGTTAGATAATATTGAGAATAACGATAAATAATAAAAGAGCATAATAAAATAAAACAGGACAGATCAGAGTTAACCACTTCACATTCTAATGAACCAACATTGCTTTAATAAAGTACTTTTGGCTCTGTGCTTATTATCAGCAATCATAAGAACAGACAGGACACATTACATTAGAATTGGAGAAACATGTGTTTCCTCTTTACAAAATTTACAGAAATATTGCTGTAAATCTTGTACAGCAAATGGAAAGTAAAAGGATATGACATATAGAAAATCATCAACTGAAAGTAATAATATCTAAACTCCCACTCTTTATAACAAACATAATACAATCATACCTCACCTTACATCATTAATTTCTTCAAAGACTTTCAACTTAAGACTTTGAATAAATGCAGATCTATACCCCCTATAAATAACCCAGTAATGTCATTAATAGCATTTTTAAGCTTTTAAATAATTTTATAAATGACTTTGCATATTTTAATATTCATTTTTATATGAGTTTGTCCTTTTTATTGGTTTTTAGATGATTTTTGAAATTTTTATGAGTTTTTAATATGTTCACTGACTGATGTAAATGTAAAGTTGCATAACTGACATTAAGGCTGGGTTTCAAAGGCTTAAATCACAGTGTCAATATGCTGATGTAAATGCATCACACACAAAATGTCGGGCATACCAATGCTCAAACTAAAAGCATACAATTTGACATAAATAAATGATGTTATTTAGCTATTGGTGAATTACTGTGATGTCATTTGAAATTAGTTGATTCAATTTGGATAGCAAACTTAAGAACTACTTTATTTATTGATAGCTTCATTCATAAAATTATTGAATGTCATAGTTTTGTAGTTGCAAAATTCAAAATCTAAAAGAACTGTTTGAATACATGACATATTGTTTTAGAGAATAAGTAAGTTTCAACAACCACCTCATATCCCAATTGGATGAATTATTAATGTACTCTTATATGTGGTGTAGAAAGTTGAACAAGAGTCAACTTCAGCATAAAGATGCAGCTTCTAGCTAGCTATATAGCAGAAAGTGACATCATTATCATTGATACACTGGCATATTTACATCTGTGAGACCCAACTTTTATTTTTTTCTTATTATTATAACAAAAAACCCAATGTAAAGCCAAAAATGACTTAAATCAAAACAACTTAAACTGAGGTATGATTGTAATCAGTAGTAATCATCCACCCATAATCATAATCAGTTAAAATCAGATGCTCTCATGCAGCAAGAAGAATGTGTTCTTCTTGTTAGTAATCTCTTCTGAAAATTTTCTTTAAAAATGTACTATCTTTTTTTAATAAAATTTCTGTCACCATCTAGATTTAATAATATGATCTCGGCCCATTGCACTATTAATAATAATATTAGATAATCCGATCAAAAATATTGTTATTCCTTGAACTCAAATCACATTATGTCTAAGCAGTTGTAGATTTTTTATCATTTAGTTCAGAGGAAATCTCTTTAGACTTGATGTCATAAAGTATTGTTTTGCTCTTTTACTCAGTTGCTTCCTAGTGATAATCTATAAAGAAAATCAAAAAATGATCCAATGTGTACAATAAAAGGATTTTTTACGCTTCTTTTCTTTAACTGCTTTCATCTTTTGCAAACCATTCACTTTCATATTGATCATATCTGTTAGAATAATCACTCTCATAGTCCAAAGAAGCTATTCATTTATATCATATTCTCTCAATACTTTCCATACGTTATTTCTGCTTACCTAGTTATAAGCATTCTGAAGTCTGCAAATGTGCAGAATACCCTCTTTATAAAGTAGAGATAATTCTTCACAATAATATGCAAATATATATTCAACACTCTTTCTTCTACTTCTGAATCCAAACTGCACATCACACTCATCAGTCACCCTTTTTACTCTATCTTAATTTTACTAAATATTTTCCATCTATATCCATCAAATTTATATCCTTATAAATCTTGCACTAACATTTCTCACTTTTTGTCTTGTAAGTACAATCACTTACAAGTTAGAATTACACCATTCATTCAACATAAGTGCTACAAATATTCTCCAATAGGCTTCTTACAAAATTTCAACATTTGGTCATAACTCATCTGCAATAAGGCTCTTATTATAGTAATTTATTCTCCATCATGCTAAACATTCATCTATTTTATTTACTCTGTTTTCATCACTTTTATTCACATTATTTTTTACAATACAAATAAAAACTCACAGAAATGCTATAATTATCATCAATCATCCACCCACAATCATTCCATATCATCCTGTCATCCTTACCTTTCACCTCACATTTGTTCTCTTTATTCCCTTCTTATATAATTCCAAAACATTCCTTTATTTCCTTCAAAATTCTTAGGCACCTTCTCATTCCTCTCTCATTACTTTCTTCTTTCATTCCTTCAGCTTCTCATTCTCTTTTTCATCACCATATACACTCTTTCTTATATCTTTAATATTCATTTGTACTTCCAGTTAACATTCCTAGATATGTTTCCTTCTTTTCTGTAATTCATTTTTTTACCATACATCATACGTCCTATCTGCTGTTACTTCATTAACTACTTATTTCATCATGCTAATCATTCACTCTTTACAGTGCAACCATATACTCTCAACATTGCATCTATTCACTTAAATTTTTACATATTTTCTTCTCATACACTTCACATGCAGATCATCTACTTTCATTTTTCGTATAGCATTCATTCATATAACATTCTGTTCCATTCACTTATTCAGCAGAATTGTGAAATCATCAGATAATGAACTGAGTCAACCTCTGTACCTCTTTTCATTCATGCTCCATAAGAGACTGCTATCTCTGCAGTCTCTTATCATATACAATAAAGTCAATCATATTTTTCAGATTTATCTCACGGGAATATGTACTAATAGATGAACTTGTACATACTGTATTTATTAAAACCTATTATGCATATTTGTTAATGTGAATTGGCCCTAATGGAATTGATGAATAGGTGAACACTGTACATGTTGGTTTTTATGTGATTTTATCCCAATATTTTAAGTTCCAATGTATGAAGGAATATAAATTTATACTAACAGAGTCTAATCACATGCTGAGAACATGTCAGTTGATCACGTAGGCATCATAAATGGTTCATGTGATGTCCATTTGACTTGTGCTTTGTTATGAAGTACTTGTTGAAAAAAATTCTTCAATTTTATTTTTTGAAAATTTTTTTGTGTTGTGCATAAATAAGAAAGAACAAAGAAAATGAGAAGGAAAAGAGCCCAATGTAGAAGATGCACTAAAACTGTGGTTTTCTATTGTAAGCAAACGAGATGTGCATACTACTACTGTGGTCCCGCAATTCGTTGGTCTCGCAATTCGACATTTGAGTTTCGTGGGTTTGCGCATGCACATGCATGGAATTGTGTGATGTCATTCGCTATTTGTCACTTCTTTTTGGGCTACTTTGCTGTTTGCCCGTGTTGTTTCTGATAATTTTCAATTCTACATCTTTCAGAAAGTAAAAAACTTGTAATTATTATTATTTTTTGGAGCGAAATGTAAAGATGGGTTCAAAGAGAACTGACCAGAGGAATAATTCCGAAAAGAACACTCAATTGAGCAAAGAGACGAAGAAAAGAAATGTAGATAAAGTGCAGAAAGGTAGAACAATTAAAATGTAACTCGAGTATGACGTTCCTAGGACAATGTTTGCAACAGAGACAGAAGATTATGGGTGCTAGGATAGGTTCTGTTGGAAGACTTCATTCCAACATCCAAGGGCTAATAAATTGTGTGTTGTGTATAAAATAGTGTACAGGAATACCTCGATTATCGCGATTTTCGAATTATCGCGGTTTATAATTTGATACCAAAATTCCAATTATTGCGATCCAAATTCGAATTATTGCGGTTTCGAGATGTAGCCCACTACATATGTAACCAGAATTACATTTACCCTCTAAGTAGCTCTCTTAAAGCACTTCGTTTTTATCCGAGAGCACCTACTCACTGCTCATCAGTAACTGTCCGCCATTGCCTTGCACCGTATCAGGGCGCCTTAAGAAGGAGTGTGCCAAAATTATCATTTTATCAATATTGTAAAGGTGC
>AYEL01089343.1:0-67845 GCA_000484575.1 Olivierus martensii | reverse complement strand
ATATTTTTCGCGGGGCCCCTCAAAATATGGCTTATATGTATAAATAAAATAAGTAACATTTATAAATAAAGACTCATTTTTGTCGCTGGATTGGCTATGTGGAAACACCACGGCTTTCTACTCTGGAGGACTCGGGTTCGAATCTCGAGTCCCACCCCTTGAATATATTTATCATGATCATGATGTCGGGCCCTTCCGTCGATTTTCATTGTCCATAATCTGGCTGATCCCTCTGCAGGGATGGACAATATGTGGAAGGACTTCTTTTGCCCCATAAATTATTATTATTATAGGAAGAAAACTGGTGTCATCTGATGACAAAAACAAAAGAAGGGTTAATTATTTGGATAAATTTCACCTTGATGTGAAAATTTGAACAATTTTATTTTTCATCAGAAATAGCAACCCCATGGCCTAATTAGCATATATTAGATTTTAATATAACATATTGATTAGAATCCATTCCAGAGAGATGTGATTAGGATTAATTAATTTATAACTACTCTGTAACCTGTACTCAAAATATTGAGATAGGGCTCAATGTAAAAAAGTAATTGTTTTTCCTTTTTTGATCTAAAATAAAACAGTAAACTGCCAGTTTTAATTAAAAGTTTGACAGTAATACACATTAAAAAGATTATTTCTGTTCCTTTAGCCTTTGCACATGTTGTCGACGGTAAACAATTCATAATCCCAAATAACACGGTCATCCAGTTTATTTGTATAAACCACT
Organism: Olivierus martensii; assembly: GCA_000484575.1. Lineage (NCBI taxonomy): Eukaryota > Metazoa > Arthropoda > Arachnida > Scorpiones > Buthidae > Olivierus > Olivierus martensii. The sequence continues at coordinate 67,112 of AYEL01089343.1, read as the reverse complement.
TTCTTATAAATTTGTTTGTGATTTGCTCGCTTTCAAATTTTTATTGTTTTAGCTCATTGGCTAGACGAATGGATGTACAGATAGTAGTGTGAACACTTTTGACGGCGTTGATTGCGAATGACAGAGAGACGGGGACGGACGGAGATGGAACGCAGTTCTAGTGGGAACCAACCCTTATACATTCATCGAATATTGAAAAACAATACAAATATTTTAAAATTTTTTTCTTAATACATTTTTTAATTACATAAACTTTGACAAACATGGGACCCCCTCAAGTGTGGGACCTGATTGAGTGCAATCGGTGCAATAGGCTTAAATTCGGCACTGATCAGTAGACCAATACTGAAAAGTAAAGCAGAGGAGTTTGCTAAAAAGCTATGCTGAAATGATTTCCAATCAACAGATGGTTGGCTAATAAGGTGAAAAGCTTGGAATGAAATTAAGTACAAAAAAAGGACATGGTGAGAAGGATAGTGCAGATTTTGAAACTGCTGACAACTGGAAATCAATAGTTACCCAATTTTCAAATCTACATTTACTTTTATTTATTTAGTACTGTGACTATTTTTAGTGTGTCTTATTTTTGCGACAAAACTTTTATAATTACCGGTATAAAAGGTTCTGTGAACTTGGATTTTTTTAACTTTGGATAATGGGACCAGCCACTTAATAGGTCCAAATGTATCCCAATGTGATCTGATTAAGTGGAATACACTGTATTTCAATTCCAAGTTTTGCATATCTAAAAATTTGGTAGCATGCCACAGATTTGCTATTCCTATCCTAGATGTTTGATTAAAGAAGTTTGTCAATTAATTAACCTAAGCACACAAATTTGTTCCTACATTATGTTATGCTGTTCTTATGTCATTCATAAATTGATATCTAAGCTATGAATAATCTGCTAATTCACATATATATATAAGTTGCCTTCTTGCTTCCAATCACCATTTGTTCAATTCAATCTTCATATAAAATTTAATCAATAGATTTGAAAAATCCTTGGCAACGATCACCCAGTTTACATGCATTATTTATCCCGATTATCGCGGATAAGATTATTGCGGTATTTTTCGTGGCAACAATAATCGCGATAATCGAGATATTCCTGTATTTTGTAATTTAGTGTGTTATACAATAATAAAACACACACTATATTATTTACTTTATTATATATCTCTCTCACCTCACCTGTTAGGGTAGTAGAATGGGGACCGATAACGAATTAATTTGTTTTCTCTTATATGGGAAATATTGTCCTGCAATTCGACAGTTTCTCAATTCAACATTGGGAAAATATTGTCCCACAATTCGACAGTTTCTCAATTCGACATTACTTCGGCAACTGATTAGTGACGAATTGCGAGGCACCACTGTAGCAGTGCCAGATCTAGTTAGTGCGTGGCCCGATTGGGATATTTTTCGCGGGGCCCCTCAAAATATTGCTTATATGTATAAATAAAATAAGTAACATTTATAAATAAAGACTCATTTTTGTCACTGGATTGGCTATGTGGAAACACCACGGCTTTCTACTCTGGAGGACTCGGGTTCGAATCTCGAGTCCCACCCCTTGAATATATTTATCATGATCATGATGTCGGGCCCTTCCGTCGATTTTCATTGTCCATAATCTGGCTGATCCCTCTGCAGGGATGGACAATATGTGGAAGGACTTCTTTTGCCCCATAAATTATTATTATTATAGGAAGAAAACTGGTGTCATCTGATGACAAAAACAAAAGATTTGGATAAATTTCACCTTGATGTGAAAATTTGAACAATTTTATTTTCATTAAAATAGCAATTTCTTATAGAAAGAAAACTGGCGTCATCTGATGACAAAAAACAAAAGGATTAATTATTTTGATAAATTTCACCTTGATGTGAAAATTTGAACAATTTTATTTTTCATCAGAAATAGCAACCCCATGGCCTAATTAGCAAATATTAGATTTTAATATAACATATTGATTAGAATCCATTCCAGAGAGATGTGATTAGGATTAATTAATTTATAACTACTCTGTAACCTGTACTCAAAATATTGAGATAGGGCTCAATGTAAAAAAGTAATTGTTTTTCCTTTTTTGATCTAAAATAAAACAGTAAACTGCCAGTTTTAATTAAAAGTTTGACAGTAATACACATTAAAAAGATTATTTCTGTTCCTTTAGCCTTTGCACATGTTGTCGACGGTAAACAATTCATAATCCCAAATAACACGGTCATCCAGTTTATTTGTATAAACCACTTTCTTATAAATTTGTTTGTGATTTGCTCGCTTTCAAATTTTTATTGTTTTAGCTCATTGGCTAGACGAATGGATGTACAGATAGTAGTGTGAACACTTTTGACGGCGTTGATTGCGAATGACAGAGAGACGGGGACGGACGGAGATGGAACGCAGTTCTAGTGGGAACCAACCCTTATACATTCATCGAATATTGAAAAACAATACAAATATTTTAAAATTTTTTTCTTAATACATTTTTTAATTACATAAACTTTGACAAACATGGGACCCCCTCAAGTGTGGGACCTGATTGAGTGCAATCGGTGCAATAGGCTTAAATTCGGCACTGATCAGTAGACCAATACTGAAAAGTAAAGCAGAGGAGTTTGCTAAAAAGCTATGCTGAAATGATTTCCAATCAACAGATGGTTGGCTAATAAGGTGAAAAGCTTGGAATGAAATTAAGTACAAAAAAAGGACATGGTGAGAAGGATAGTGCAGATTTTGAAACTGCTGACAACTGGAAATCAATAGTTACCCAATTTTCAAATCTACATTTACTTTTATTTATTTAGTACTGTGACTATTTTTAGTGTGTCTTATTTTTGCGACAAAACTTTTATAATTGCCGGTATAAAAGGTTCTGTGAACTTGGATTTTTTTAACTTTGGATAATGGGACCAGCCACTTAATAGATCCAAATTTCATGTATCCCAATGTGATCTGATTAAGTGGAATACACTGTATTTCAATTCCAAGTTTTGCATATCTAAAAATTTGGTAGCATGCCACAGATTTGCTATTCCTATCCTAGATGTTTGATTAAAGAAGTTTGTCAATTAATTAACCTAAGCACACAAATTTGTTCCTACATTATGTTATGCTGTTCTTATGTCATTCATAAATTGATATCTAAGCTATGAATAATCTGCTAATTCACATATATATATAAGTTGCCTTCTTGCTTCCAATCACCATTTGTTCAATTCAATCTGTGAATCAAGTATGGATTATGATGTTTAAGATTTATTAAACTTGACATTGTTTTTGTCATTGAACACAACCGTGAACAAAGATGAAAATTTGGCATTGAAGAGCAATTGATCTGATGGCCACATGGAAGTACCATCTGATCAATTGCTCTTCCATGCTTTTACCCTGAAAGATAAGGTTCAATTCTAAGTACCATACCTCCATATTTTTCAGGAGGAATCTAGGCCTTAACTATTAAATTCTATTTTTCATTTTCAGCTAATCCTATAATGTGTATGGTGACTTGTAGTAGGTACTGGAACAACTCCATCACTTAATAATCTCTGATTGGAAATCAGCATAAAACAGGAAGAGAAAACCTCACATATGTGTAAATGATTGATGATGGGCATTGGAATGCCTGCCATTTAATACTCATTTACATTTTAAATGTCTTAGAATGTAAATGAGTATAGAATTCAAAGGAGAAAAAGAATATCCTATTTGCAATGAGGATTATAGAGGATATATAGGCAGAAATTTCTTCCAAATGCTTTTCATTGTTTTTGTCAGTAAATTTGTTTTTTTTTTTTTCATATATATTCAAGATATTGTTCAGAACTTTTGAATAAATATTCAAAAGTTGATCCTATTGTCCAGGCAACAGAGAAAACCAATATATTATGGTAGCAAATTTGATTTGGAAATCTATGCTGAAGATTCTTTCCAGTTGCTGAATTCTCATGATCAAGATCTTATACTCAAACTTGAAAGCAAAGTATTCTTAAAAAATCTGAGAAACATCAACCAAAGGAGAGAAACATGATGATTTCAAAGTTGAACGAAAGGCTTATATTCATTAATACAACAATTCAATTTTCACAATTCTTAAGAAAATTAATTTTAATGAGCTATAAACAGCAATAGCTAGAAAAGATATAAAGAGAATATGCATACTTACTATCAGGAGGTTCTGGGGCAGAAGAGGAGATATTTGTCTCACAAAACTTGACTGTTTGATTTCCTTAAGCCAGAGGTTCCCAAAGTGCGGCCCGTGGGCCAAATGTGGCCCTCAAACCCTAGAAATGCAGCCTGCGATGTCAGATTGTCACCATCTTGAATTCATAGATATAACTTACATTTTTACAAAAAATAAATAAATTTTATCATATAATTAAAAATTGTTCAGTTAAAAAAAAAACATGTAAAAGTGCTTCCAAATATGTTTTCATTTGAAAGCACTTATATATGTGAAAGAACTTTCTCAATTGTAATTGTCCAAATTGTAGATCAAAATTAACTGAGGAACATTTAACAGTGTTAAGAATACATTCAACCGACTTAGAACCAAGGCTCAATGATATTATTAAAAGAAAATAACAACTGCACAAGTCACATACTTGAGATTGATGAATTTATTATTATTATTTTTATTTAAAATAACACATTTCAAAAATAATTAAACAGTTTGTAATAAAAAGTAATTATTATCATAAATAAAGAATGATTATGTTATAAAATTAGTATAAATCTTTCCTTTTTGTCTAACTTTTTATCGATTTGAACATATTTTTCCAAAACACTTTTTTTTTTGGCTCGTCAAATATTTTGGAATTTACAATTTAGCCTACCTAGGCAAAACTTTGGGAACCCCTGCCTTAAGCCATCTTTTATGTATCACAATCAAAATTATTGGACATTAAATGTTTTCCAGATTGTCTGATTATAGTTTAAGAGGAAATGTCTTGTCTTTAAATTAACATTTGATTTATCAAATCTCATATAGAGATATGCAAAGCTGTAAAAAGGAAGATTTTTATTTTAAAAAGCTTCTTGTTTAGAATGATTATCTGTCTGCATTTTTTAGTAACAGGTTGAGTTTCAGATTTCATATTTTTATAAATTTTTCTTAAGAATAGAATATATTTTATATATTTGCTTTTATTGATCAAAATTTATTGCTTGTAATCAATCATCCAATTTTAAAATTATATTTATGGGAAAAATATATCATGATTTACATCAATTCAAATAATGTTTTAGAACTAAGTAGAATATAGCACTGGAAAATAATTGTAATTAATCCATTCCAATTGTTTTGCAAATTTGTAATTGTGCTATCTGAAAATATAGCTATAAAAGTTTGTTAATTGTTTCAAGTTTTTTGTTCTTTAAGAATTTTTAAGAATTAATAAAAATTCCACATTAGAGCTATATTTATTAGGCTAATGTTTTATTTTACTGACCAGTGAATATAAAATTTTCTTCATGTAAAGTGAAAGAACCGGTGTATTTTCAACAGAAAAAAAAAGAGTTTTAATCTATTGTAATATTTTACTTTTAACAAAGTACTGTATAAGCTATTTTTTTGCTGGAAAATACATTGATTTTTTTTTATTTTACTGCTGTTTAGAAATAGAAAATATTTTGTCAGATTTCTTTAGTTCAGTTAAATATGGAGAACAAGAAATTATCTGCTAGAACAATATTTATTTATTTTTCTTAGAAAACAATAAATTGATTCAAAATTTATAATTTATTTATTGCAAATATTATATTGAAACAGCATAGTTTAAATAGAATTTGATTTTTTTAATTGTTTTTTAAAATGTTCATTTTAGATATTTAAGTTTTATTAAATAGTATACAGAATAACAAATATGAGTAATTCTCAACTTATAATGGCTATGTCATTGATAAATTTTGCTACAGATCAATGCAATTGCTGGGTTTGATTCCCAGACCCAATGGTCTGATATATAGCAAGCCTTTATTTGTCTGATTCTTATAGTTTTATATTCTTTATATTTATTAACATAATATATAGTGTCTAAGTAAACATTAATATAGTGAATATCTATAAATTTTAGGTATTTCAGACTTCTAACCATTTCTGACTTAAGATGGCAAGTTTTGAAATTTTTGGAAATGAACACTGCCATAAGTTGAGACTTACTTTTACTCAATATTCTTATTTTAAATGTTAATTTGAAAAATTTTTCATATTGTAAATTATATAATAATTACAAAATTAATAATAGAGATCATTCATTCTTATTAGTCATTAAAACCCAAATTACAATTGAATATTGGAAACAAAATAATTTATCACATTTTTGTTCAACAAAGGTATTTCATAAGATACTTGCAATGTTCTTTTCTAACATTTAAAAATATATTTAAAATGTTTAATATTAAAATATTTATTATAGTAGAACTTTATTTATTTGATATAATTTTTAATTTGAAAATATTTTTTCATATTGATTTTAACAATTAAATTTCCTATGAAGCAAGTACAGTAGATCTCAGTATCCATGTAGGTCTTTCAGTAGATAACTGAAACTACAGAGAGTAATGAACACTATATACTGTAACTGCTGTATAAACCTATGATAAAGTTTAGTTTAAAAATTAGCCACAGTAAATCATTATCAAAAATAACTAATAATAAAATAGAACAATTATAATAATAAAGATTACATCAATATGGTTTCTTCCACTCTCTCTAAAATATTATTTTGTATTCATTCCAAGGCCAGACTGACTAATTGTGATGCATGAGGCAAGTTTGAAAAATGGCACTTTTTAAAATTTTTTGGAAACTCTAAATAATGAATACTAGTATTTAATAGAATAACAAACATTTGAAGAAAATTTTGTTTTAAATATAAAAAAAAGTTTATTTATATTTAAAAAAAATATAAAATTAGTTTGAACTTCACAATACTTAAAAACAGAAAAATTGAATATAATTGAAGTGTGTGATCCCAAAACATGTTCAGTCCGTTTTTGTTAATTTTCAGGAGAAGCAAAATAGGAACTGAGAAAATATTTATTATGTGAATGATTATCTACTACCAGATATCTGTTTCTAATTCATATACATGCACTTTTCAGTAAAATCTTGAAATCAGTCATCATTAGTTTTTAAATACACAATGACTAAATATAATGGTGTTAATGGAAACTTGCTAAGTCCAAGGACTGAGCATGTTTTCAATTATACTCATTCTTCATTAGAGGAAAAACTAAATTATTTTGATTTAAGTATTAAAATACAGTCGATTCTTGGTATTCGAGTATTCCTTATTCACGTTTTCGACTATTCCCGAAAATTTATTTGTAACCACAAATTCGATTTTTGCGGCACTTTCGCGCTTACTCGTGGATTATTGCTGACCGGCAAAAATACTTGTAATCTTTGTCGTTCTGCCTGAAAAGTCTCATTATCTATCGTTGCTCACTCACAGATCGCAGGTAGGCCAAAAATGTACAAGTACATACACTTGGAGAAATTCAAACATTTACTTTTATTACTTCATGGGGAAGTTCTGGGGTCTTTCCCATGAGTACACTATACTCATGGGAAAGGCCACAGAATATGTATTTAATAATTCCAAATTATGAACTACTAAAATTCAGAAAAATAACTTTTGTTTTAACTATAGATAAAAAAGTCCCAAGAAACTTAAAGTTTTAATATTACCATTTCATTTCAAGAGCTTCTAACATGAAAATTAATAACCAAATATAACAATTTTACCTTTAATAAACATGACAAATATTCCCACAACATATTTATTGCCAACAGTAATAGCAGTTAGTTTTTTTACTGCTCTGCTGGCAGGATTAGGAAAACGCTTCGCTCATGCGCAAAGGACTGAGCGAGTTTTCGTCGTTACTGTTCTCTGGACTGAGCAAGTTTTCAAAAACAAAGCAGAATTCAAGTGTTCTGTACACATCGATTAGCACAGTTTTGGGAACAAACTGGCCTTTAATAAGATAGCTCACGTCGATAGGAGTATATATTTGCATCAAATAAAAAAATGACCAAAATGGACTGAACGTGTTTTGGGATCACACTCTTCAATTTGTTCTAAATTACTCTTCGAACTTTTATCGTAGCAAATTCTTGATTGCATCTTTATAATTTATTGTTTCAGATATCGTCTTCTCTATAGAAATTATTGCTAAATCATTCAGTCAGTCTTGGTTATTGTTGCTTGTAAATAATTTTTTAAAATTTTCAGTTTAGTAAACCTGCACTTAGCTGCAGTTACAGGTAGTATTAAGTAAAATTCTTAGAAGCTACAATGTAATTTTGTCATTTTGAATGAATTTTGTCATGTTAATATTCTTTTGTTCTTCATTATACATTTCATATTTCTACAATTCATTTGGCATCTATATCAATCTGGCACCTGGGGCAGTTACCTTGCTACCTCATATATGGAATTGGCCCTGATTCACCCTTCTTTTTCATTCTTCTTCTTATGATGATGTGATGATGACACAATGCCTATGAGATATGATGAAATGAACTTAAATTCAGAAATATAGTAAACATTCATAATTTTTTTATTTAGTTTTTCAGGCTGCAGTTAATTGAAACTGCAGATATAGAGGCTTTACTATAGTTATAAATGACAAATTTTTTTAATAATTAAAACAATTAGATAAGTCTTGATAATGAGTTGAAATTAAAATGCAGAGTCAAATTTAAATCAGCAAATGAAATTATGCATTTAATTTGCTAATTTTAACAAATTAAATGCATATTTTTTTCATCAGAGTTATTGCCAATTGTCTACATTATGGGCATAAATTATTATTTTTACAAAATTTTCATTAATTAATAAAAATTATGTAAAAATATGGTTTATGTAATTTGATCACAGTTGCACATTAAATTTTTTATTTAATGTTTATGTATGTCCAGTATATTCAGACATGGTTGTACTTCATCAGTTTTCATTCCTTTCATTGATTTGGGCAGTCATGTTTGACTTTAAAATAGCTCTCATGAGTGATATTAAATCATCTTTATCTCTAATTAGTAAAACAGTGTAAATAATAGAGTTATGGAATGTGAAAGAGAAACTTCTCTATTTGACTGAAGTTATTCAAAACTCAATAGCTAGGCAAATCCAGATAGGGTTGATGAAAAGATGAATAAGGAGGATTTTCTAATATCTCTTTTCATAGTTTTCTGCTGCTATCTACCTGGTAGGATTGAGTGACTACATCAAAGCTCATCACAAGCCACTCATATTTATATGATTCTCTGGGCCAGGTCCAGATCATTCCTGAAGTCTGAGATTCAGAATCATTGTCATATCATTCAAGTAGAAGTTTGCCATGCTTCCATACAAGTCAATAAGTCCAATAAAAATGAGTATTAATGGATTGGATTTGTACAACCCTGAAGAATTGGAATAGTGGGATCTAATATTCTTAGTTCTTATTGGATCTTAATGGGATCTGGTATTCTGGTATTATTGGATATTAAATATCAAGATCCTTTGACATTTCCACTCTGGGCAATCTACAACTGTAATGAAGTTGGACAGCAGATGATTAATGGAAATTTATAGACACGGGTAAAACTTCACCTGGAAAACCTGGGAGTATATAAGGATTTGATCATAAGAGCCTTCAGATGAAAAACTAATACATATATAATCAATTATTATTATTATTATTATTAATAAACTGTTTATCACAATTTGGTCAGATAGCTAAATATTTTTTTGAATATAGTATTTCTGCTCACATGGAAAAATGTAAATTTCCACATGCTTTCAAGTTGCCTGATTAAATTCTGGGTACATACACTTTTAGATTTCTGAGGATTGGTCAAGTCTAGACCTTATCTGATAAATGAAGTCTGTTAAACTTCTAGTTGATTCAATCATGAGTGTTAATCAGACTGTGGTGGACTCTGACTCTGAAATGACTACTGTCATTTATAACCTTCATGACAATCAATATTATAACAATCAATCTATCAGATTTTGCATTTTGCAAATAATGATCGAAGAGGTTCTTATATCAAATAATAATAGTTGAATTCAATAAATTCAATCTTGTAGCAATTTCTCATGTTGTTATTCAGTGTTTTGCTTCAACCAATATTTTTATTTTGTCATCATCAGCTTCAACTGACCTCCTGCACATGGTGCATCTTTAACATCAAAATTGTCAGAATGAAATTTTACAAACCAGTTTTGGCACTGAAATTTTGTTAGCACATCTCCATACACTTCACATAACTTTTTTCTTGGCTTGAACAGCATTCTTACTTTTTCAGTAATAAAAAAGCAAAACATGCCGAAAAATCTCCATTTTATTTTCCATTTTTGATAAGACACCAAAAAAAAACTACTGCACAGAATAAAAAAAAAATTTATAAATATACCTTGAAACATCAGCTGTCAAAATTTACTATGACAAATGGCTTAGAATGAAATTGGCAGGTAAAAATACAACTAATGCCACTGGCAGGAAAAAACGAAATTACTTTCCGAACAACCCAATAGATACTGTCTATTGCATTGGATTGGCAGAGAAAATTATCAGAATAAAGTTATACTGGTTTACTTTGATCAGGATTTATGATCTTAAATCATTGGATCCTTGATTTGTTTTTTCTTGGGTATTGTTTATGAGTTGGTTTGATAAGTATAACATTCTATTTCCTCTCCCAATTTAAAAGGTCATTCATAAATAATAATGTGTTCCTTATTAGTTTTGTTAGCTTTACAATTTAAAGTGAAGTTATTATTACATTTAATTCTTACAAATAATTAATTAGAATAAGTTTTCAAAGAAAAACTGAAATTAATAACTTATTTAAACTTTATAAATATTTGTTTAACTAAATGAGAAGTTCCGACAAAAACTGAGTACTGTAAAGTATTTATCACCCTATTACATGATTTGACAAGTCATCATTTTACACTAATAAAATCACTTAAAATCTGACATTATTATCATAGAAATTAAGAAAATTACAATAGCATATCTAATATACTTAAAATTAAATGCTAAAATTATATATTATAAAATAGAGAAGTAATTTAATTAATTGAGGATAAATTTTCTGAAGTGCTAAGAGTTTATCAGTTTTTTATTTCATAAACAAGATCCCAAGATTGAAATTACAATAACTGTATTAGTGAACAAAGTTAGTTCTGTTGTTATTATTCGTACTGGCATATGCAAGCAGGATGATGTCACAATCTGACATCAGATATGTGAGGAAAAAATGCCTCTCTAAAACACTATAAATTACAATTAAACTTAAAATTTTATTAGAGGATATAGAAATGTATTTTAGTATGAAATAAAAATAATTACTATGATCATAAGTGAACAAAAATGAATATCAAATTATAATTTCAGAAATATTAATAATTTTCTGATTGTATTCAATAAAGAATATTTTTAATTATAAAGCTTTATTTTGCAGTGAATTGATAATATAAGCAAATAGTTTAGGAAAGAATTAATTGCTTTATTCTCCATATATGTTCTCTATTTTGGAATGATTAAAAATGTGGAATTAAAAAGTATGGTCATCAGTTTTGCTTCATTAAAATGTTAAATTATAAAACAAACAATATTTTAAACTATTATATTTAATCTTTAATTGAAGTTATTAAATAAATTTATTTTTAGTAAAATGTCTGTGAATTTTATTAAAGTTAAAACAGAGAAATAAGTGTTAAAAAATTTATTTTATAATAATCAAAATTGGAATTATTTAATATTCCAGTATTTTCTGAATAATATAGTAGATTTTAAAATAGATTTTACTTTTAATTTATGTAATTTTTAAAACATTTTAAAAAGGATTTATTTAAATATATAATTTTAGAGTTTATTTAATAAATTTCATAAATTATTATACCTAATTTCAAATAAAAATATAAGTTACTTTTAAAGTTATTAATAGGAATTTTTAAAATTAATCCTATATATCAGGTAACCAAAATGTTTGTTTTTTTTTTTTTTTATATATTTTAATGTTGTATTTTGAGAAAACTATGTGGAATATGTGATCCATAATTTTTGTTATAAATGACATTTATTTCTATGTTAATTGTTGTAGTAGAAAAATTTTTATATCTTAAAGATGAGCAGTGAAAAATTATTAAGTATAACCATAAACTTTTTAGGTTACCTGACATCTATAGTAATCATGTAAATTTATTGATAATTCACACAGTATTTCTATTAAACTAATGCAGTATTATTAAATTCATAACCATAACATTTGCAAATACTATACTATGAATTAGTTAAAATAACTATTAAAAGAATCTTTCCTTGGATATACTAAATATTTATTATTACTAAAAAATTATTTCTGAAAATGTCTTGCTTTTTGTTTGTTCTAATTCTAAAGATAGGCTTATTATGTAAAAAATTTGCTAATTATAATATTTTTTAAGATACTTTTAATAAAATTTTATATTCATATATTATATTTTTAATTTAGATGAATTGAACAAAGTTGTTTGCTCATATCTAACTTGTGATCGTTTCTGGGATGATTCTTTGCAAGATGTATGTCGTTTTTATTTAATCATTTCCATTTGATTATTTTATTTTAAATATATTTCAAATTCAATTTTGCAGTTCATTTTATGATTAAACTAACAAATAAGACCTGAAATACTTACACACACTTTGAATTATTTTAGGAAAATCTCAATTTTGATTAAGACAGTATTATATTACTATTATTTTTGAGATAGTAATTTTTTGAACACTACTGTATACAGATTTTTGAAATCATTAATAGTAGTAATATAATAATAATAAAAAAAATTTTTATTAAATATATTTTATTATAAATTTTTATTATAATAATAATAATATATTTTTAAATCTATCTTAAATTAATTCTTATTTTAAAATTTATATAAAGGTTTGGTTCAAGGGTATATAGATTAAATTACATTTGTTTTTTAATTAATATACTATAATTTGGTTAAATTTTACAAAAAATATTTCAGATATTAAAATGAAAGTTTTAAAATATAAAAAAATCATCTTCCTCAACATCTACACAGTTACCACAAAAGTTAAATAGTTTTGCTACTTAATCTATAATCTTTGATGAACAATATAAAAATAGTGAAGTACAGATGTTTAAAAATGCTCAATGAAGAAATATGAGAAAAAATAAAGTAAAATATAAAGCATTTATGTAAATTCATAAATTTTTTATATTTTAAATTTATATAAAATTTATAATTTTTTTCTATCATTGTCTATATTTTGTAATTGGAACCATTTGTTCTAGAATGGATATGTAGCTTTGTAAATAACATTATTTAATAATTCTTGGTGTAATGAAGAGGATATGGAAATACTGAAAATATTATACTACTTGAATAAAACAAGATTTGTTTTTGTGAAAGATGTCTACTCCTACTCATTTGAGTGCTATTTGAAGAATATGAATTTGTAAATTTGACAAGAGAGTTTTGACAAGAAATTTGACATAAAAGATTCAAAGTTGAAAAATCTTTTTATTAAAAATTTGTAAATTTTTTTCTAATTTGCTTTCTAAAAGATGTATAAATACTATGATTATATTAAAACTATTTCATTAATAATGGAGTATTCACAGAATTCTAGACATTGTAGAGATGTTACCAAAGAGAAACTTTGAACATCTCTAGAATGACCTAGAGATGAATGTTCTAGAGTGACAGAGAAAGACAAATACAAGGTTTCTTTTCACAGCTAAACATTTATTTTAGACTTCATTCATTTTCTGAACATTATAATTATAATTATTCTATTTTTCTTTATAAAGAGAATTAAAATGTTTTTAATGAAGAGATCCAATATCCAATTGAAAGAAATTGCTAAATTTAGATGTAAATTTATGTAATAACACAAATAGCTCAATAAAAGGGGCTCCTAATTTTTTATTCCTTACAAACTCATCTTATGCAAAGCAAGATGGAATACTGTTAAATAACATTGAGGGATTTGTCAACAGAGATATGGTTTTTGATTGAAATTTTCATTTCTTTGTGAAGACTGTATAGGTTGTCTTTGGTAGTTTTAATTTCCTTTTGTTTCTCTCACCTACCTGTGTACTTGTAACTTCTTTTCCTTTCCTTCCTTTACTTTTTTGTCTTTCTTTTTTATTATTGCTAATCAATGAGTTTTAATTTTTGACCACTTAGGTGGTCAAAAATTATAATAATTAATTGAATGATTGATTCAATTCCTTCCGCTATGTTTGTTTGGTGTGACAGTAATAAGGCTGGATCATGATTACACCTCTCTCTTCCTTAATTAGGACTTTGTCTTTATTCATGATGAAATGTGAAATGTTGTAATTTTTTAATTGGAATCTCTCATCTTCTTCCTTAATTAGGACTTTGTCTTTATTCATGATGAAATGTGAAATGTTGTAATTTTTTAAATTGGAATCTCTCATCTTTCTCTCATTTCTCCTCCCAATTCTCTATAATGTTCAGGTAATCATAACTATTGGATCATAATTCACGTTTTAGTTTGAATTTTCACTTGCATATCAGATTGAATGAATCTATTCTTAAAATTTTTAAAAATGTATAATTGTTAATTGCTCTTTAGTCCCATGAGTTCTCAAAGTTTCAATGTTAATGCCATTTACAGGTAGTCCTCAACTTATGATCACTTGTATGTATGATGGTGATATAATTAGTTAATTCTGTGATTGGTCAATGCAATTCCATTGTTTCAAGCCCCAGATCCAATAATATGATATATGAAAATCATCCTGTTTTGTAATTTTCTGCTCATTATATTTATTAAGGTAATAAATGGTGTTTTAATAAACATTAGTAGTGATAAATCTATAAATTTTGGACTTATGACAGCAGGGTTCAAAATCAAACCCTATCATCAGTCAAGGACTATCTGTAATTGTGTGTTCTGGAAAGAATTCTTGTACGTCATCCAAATTGTTATCAAGTTACATTGGTCTACTAGAAGTTACTGTTTATTTTTAAATGTTTTATTATCTGTCATTATTTATTAATACAAATAAACCTAATTAACTTTGCCAAATTTATCCCTTGAAACACAACGGAATTTTAATGATTCTAAATAATTTAGACAAATTATACAAATTATTAAACTAATGAGTGGCTCCATCTATTAATTAATAACTAAACAAGAATTTAAACAAATTTACCTGAAGATGAAAAAATTGCCTCAGCCTGGGATCGAACCGGGGACCTTTGGGGTTCCGTCCCAACGTCATACTGCTAGACCACTGAGGCCAATGAATGGATTGATTCTTCAGGCAGTTAATATTAATTTGGAAACAACTTTAGATTACCCGCATCGGACTTTGCCGATAGACCTATTCCTGACCGGGCTGAATCTAACCACGGGCCTTCAATGGCACTAACCATGCAACACATAGACCGGCACAGTCATTAATATAACTGCCTGAAGAATCAATCCGTTCGTTGGCCTTGATGGTTTAGCAATATCATATTAGGACGGAACCCCAAAGGTCCCCGGTTCGATCCCGGGCTGAAGTGGATATTTTCATCTACAGGTAAATTTGTTTAAATTCTAGTTTAGTTATTAATTAATAGATGGAGCCACTCATTGGTTTAATAATTTGTTTAAAATTATTTAGAATCATTAAAATTCCATTGTGTTTCAAGGGTTAAATTTGGCAATGTTAATTAGGTTTATTTGGATTAAATTCCCTTGAGGTTTGGATTGTATAATGTTTGTGATTTATTAATACAAGTAGCATTATTTATTAGTTCAATCAGTGCCAGAAGCTAAGCTTAATTAATATGCAAAAAAACAAAAAATTAAAATTGCGAAATCTCGCTTAATTTTCATTGAAATTTTTAGGATTTATTATATTTTTTATTGTCATTCTAACAATGTAAAAATTTTTTTGAGTTTTATTTCTTTCACAACTTTTTATTTATTATAATAGATCAGAGAAAACATAATTTTTATATATGAAATCTTAGCCATCCAATGAAATATTTACTATTTTCTGATAGTGGCAAGTCTTATGAATAAAGAAAATCGGATAATATTTTAAAATATTATCGATAAAAAATGAAGTATTATACAAATTTTAATTAAGTTAGTTAATTAGTTAAAAAATGAGAAAAATTTATTTAAAATATTGTCATTTTTTTAATAAAATATATTTATTGACGTTTTTTCTTCATTTCATAATTTTTATTTTAATCTTTTATAAATTTTCAAATTTATAACAAAAAACATAGCATTTATGAAAATTGTCTACTTTCATACATAAACAGCTATAACATTTTCTATCCTACTCTAATTGGCCTTGACATACTTTATTGGAACACTGCATCCAGCACATGCAGTGCAGTAAAGTAGGCATGGCTGTGATTTTCTGTGAAACGATTGGATGCCATAAAACAATAAAAATGCCATGCCCCCTTTTATAGCCTGTCTTAGGCTCTAAAAGCAGCAGCTACCAAAAGTAAAATGAAAATTGGCTGATTTAGGTAGAGGCTGGTTAAAATAAGACCAGATAAGAGGGAGTCTATCATATATACTTTGAAACTATGCCTAGGCAGCACTAGGTACATTTTTCTAGTTAATTATATTTTATCATTAATTATTTTATTATTAATAAGACCAGATAAGAGGGAGTCTATCATATATACTTTGAAACTATGCCTAGGCAGCACCAGGTACATTTTTCTAGTTAATTATATTTTATCATTAATTACAAGTATCCCTCCTATAACACGGCTTCTTACAACACAGTTTCTCTCTAACATGATTTGAAAATTGCGGAAACCTTCATATAACCCTGTACTTCTACCACACGGTTTATACTTAACACATTTAAAAAATTAGGTTTACTCTCCTACAACACAAAACATTTTGATTAATTTTTGTAAATCTATACTAAGGACACACAATACACACAAAATTCAATCATTAGGAAAAACTTTGCTAAAATTAGTCATAAATGCAATTTCATTAGTTTGCCATGAGAGGGACGAAATGCAGTCTGTTTTCGATTTCGATTTGAAATTGAGATAATTGGCGACCATTGAGTATTTTGTGTTCCAGACATTCAGTTTTCAGATAAAATATAAGTTTTTATTCTTCAATAGAAGAATATGAAATAGAAAAAACTTTTTTATTCATAAATTGTTTTTGGGTGTATGTTACGGAACGTGTTTTCTAATGGGTTGTAGCGGGTTAGATTACAAATTTTGTAAAGAGAGCAGAAGATACACAAACTTTAAATGCATAAAGTTCAGAAAGTGGAGTTGATATTGTTAAAGAAAAAAACATTCTTGTTTTAATGAAACTGTGGTAAGAAAGATATAATTATTAAATGAATATTACATAGGCTGTATACTTTTTCTTTCCTTATGTTTTATGTTATTAAAATTTTTAATAAAAATTAAGTTTCTTATATGGAATTAAAGAAAATTATTTGTTTTTAATTAGTTTTGGAACATATCTCCCTTTTTTGTATTGGCTTCAGGTCTCATATAACACAATTTCACACAACACAATGTTTTTCAGCAACCTATCTACTATGTTATAGGAGGGATATCTCTACTTTACATTTGTTATAACTTTGTATAGATGTTATTATATATACAGTTGAAGCTAGTTATCAGGGAGTCGGTTATAAGGGAAATTTGGATATAAGGGACAAACGCGTCTGGTCCTGGCGAAAAATCTATGTTTTGTGTGTATTTTTCATCAGATATAGTGGATTCGGATATAATGGAAAATCCAGCTATAAGGGAGATAATTTTTCAGTTTGCTGTACTCTCCCTTGTGATGACCTACTTTTCATCCTGCTTTACCTCAGCCAGCCATCAGTGTAATTTATTTAAAAATAACAAACATCATAAAAAGCCAATTTATTGCTTTTTTCTCTCTGTATTCCTCGACCGCAAAATTTTCTGTCAGTATTTAATAGTTTAAAAATTAATGAATACAAATTAAATTAAAATTGTAATTCCTCTAAAAAGACGAAATTCGCAAGTGGCACTATATTCCAAAAATGGGCCACCTAATAATTTGTTATATAAGTTTGTAGAAGTTTTAGAGTTATACTCCAAATTTATGAGATTAAATGAGAAGTTTCTGCTCATTTATATGAATGGGTAATATCTAGTATTAATTATTTCCCATTTTATGCATACTGCAGATATAAGATCCATAACCAGTAATCGAATAATTACACAACTCAAATAACTGATATTTGGTTAAAACCGAAATAACAACCCTAGTTGAAAACTCTTCAATATTCACTTTGCTCACCCGATGATGTGGCAATTTATTGTGCATTCGGATATTAGGGACATTGCTTATAAGGACAAAAAGTATAGTCCCTCGATTCCCTTATAACCAACTTCAACTGTATTTTATATTGTAAGTGCACACACACATTCACATTATATATATATATATATTGCATATGTAAGAATTAAAATTTATTTATTTTAGACAAATCAAGTTCCCATCCTATTTTGTCTCATCATTGGTCTCATTATGGTGGGTGGATTTTGTCTCTGTTATTATATTGTTTGGATATTATTTGAGTAAGTATAATTATATTTTATTTTTCTATTCCTATTATTTTAAAAATATATTTTTCAATATTGAATTAATCAATTTATGATTAAATATTATAAAAAAGTGATGATATATTAATTTCATAAATCAAATTATTAAATTATATAAATAAATTAAAATACTAATTATTAAATTCATAGATCAAATATAATTCATTTATTCAATCCTTGATTATCTAACTTTAATTTATTCTTTGGTTATCTGTCTAAGAATTAGCTAAGGCAATAATTTTTATCCAAACAATATTAAATACTTGGGTGTGGTAAAACATTGTTTTATCACAGATATGGTAGTAATAGGAAAGTGGGAGTTTACATAGCCAAGCACTGCAACCATCTCATGATATATATGCATCACTAACAGAATTATCCTATAAGAAGTCCTGTCTTATATAAAAAAGACAATATCTTCTTCAGTGGAATTATAAAAAGATCTGATGCAGCCTTAGATCATACCTTAGCATTGAAAGGTCCACACATTCACACAATATGTGAAAAGGAGTTTTATTTTCCCCATAAGAAGCCTTATAATTATCCTTATTTGACTTTTATGCAATGCAAGCAACTCTTTAGTTCTCTGTAACAATAGACTTAAAATAAGGAAAAATTGAGAACTAATGCAGCCAAAATACATTTTTTCTTTAATTGTAGAGAAATTGAAGTTAATATGAAAATACCGTATATACTCGATTTTCAGACTTAAAATAAGGAAAAATTGAGAACTAATGCAGCCAAAATACATTTTTTCTTTAATTGCAGAGAAATTGAAGTTAATATTAAAATACCGTATATACTCGATTTTCAACTTTGGAGTTTGAAAATCGGTAAAAATGCGTAACCCATGTATAAGCCTACGCACTTAAAATTTGATAAAAATTTGAAAACGATAAATTACGTGATCTTTGATTTTTAGTTATCGATATATTAATGCCATTTGCCAAAATAAATATTTTATTGAAACTTTAAATATATACATATCAAATAAATTATATAATATAGACACCAATATATCAATTTAAAAGATAAAATTTTGCTTTAACTGAAGCAATCGAGCACGTTGCGCTGCCAACTCCAACCTCCTTCTGTATAAGTGCATCAGATAGGCGACACCGCACTACCTGATGCGCCACAACGCAGAAATTCTCGACAGTAATCCAACTAAAGTGATCCAATGCAGCGCGCCTACATAAGATTCTTGGATTATTGTCAAGAATTTCTGTGTCATGGCACAGCAGGTATTGTGGCGTTGCCTATCTGATGCACTTATATAAATGCATGTTGGATTTGGCAGCGCGACGCACTCAATCGCATTTTACTCCAAAGCGAGCTTGATGCCAGTGTATGACATTATCGTTAGGATGACGTAGCTTCAGAAAATATCAAATTAACGAACAGTAATAAATTTTTATAATTTACATAAAAATATTTTCTTTTTATTGTTGTTATTGAATAACTGTTTTCTTTTCTAAAAAAAGTTTATATTATCACAGTAAAAATTCCATTAAAATACTTCTACATCACACGGCTCCTAAGAGACCGTTCGAAGTTTCGTTTTCCCTATAGTTGAGTTCGTATTCATATCTTTGATCGTATTTTAAAATGAGTGGATCACCCTAATGATGATGTCATACACTGTTACGATGACGTGTGCAACGTGATTTCTAGACATTAATCGTGCGATTTCGAAGTTTTGATTTTGCTTACAATGAATTTTTTTGATAGACTAAAGTTATTTTTCAGTATAGATTTTAAATAATTATTATAGAAACTTCCTCATCACAAACAAATTATTTACTTGAATATTTTTGATTTTCATGAATGATTTATGAATGCAAATCAATATTAGCAATAAAAAATGTCTATAATTAATGTAATACAATAGTAATAATACGTTACAAAATAAAAGAAAAGATACATATATTTTTTATTCACTGTCCTGTTTCACCTATTCCCATTATTTATGTTAAGATGCCTCATTTAACACTGTTTCGTTTAGTGCTTGGTTTTTTTGGAATGTATCCCCCATGTTAAACGGGGTCTTACTGTACTTTAATATATATATATTACAACCGTTGAAAATTACATAATATGAGTTATTGTGAACATTGAATACCTGTAGCTTAGGTTAGTAGGTTAAGCCGCCATATCATACGAGGGATATACTGTCCGTTGAAAATTACATAATATGAGTTATTGTGAACATTGAATACCTGTAGCTTAGGTTATTAGGTTTAGCCGCCATATCATACGAGGGATATCTGGCGGCGATCAATTATAGAGCCCATCACAGGCTGGCCAACACCGATGATGGGGTCAATATCGGATGGTTGAAAGATGGATTTCAACGGCCCGGTTCCTGAAAACTGTAGGTGTGGCACCTTGATTTGAAACCGGTACATGATGGTAAGTCAAAGTTTGAAATGGGGTCAATATCGGATGGTTGAAAGATGGATTTCAACGGCCCGGTTCCTGAAAACTGGAGGTGTGGCAACTTGATTTGAACCCGGTCCATGATGGTAAGTCAAAGTTTTACCACGCGGCCATCCTGCCAACCTGTAGCTTTGGTTTCATCAGCGGTCCGCGATAAATGTTGTCTGATAAGAAGTTTCTTAAGGTAGTGCTATGCATTTTCAGCAATCGAATTCACAAAATCGTGAAGATCCCTTGTCAGTAAAGTAGCAGTAACAATAAAGAGCACAATAAATTAGCGCAACCAAGCAGTAGGAAAGCCAACAAAGGACTGGCCGACAAATTATTACCAACAAACATCCGTATTATTGACGAAAAAATCAAAATCTTGGTAATTTTAACATATTTAGGGTTTTCGTTCTCATTTCTTATTTTTAAGCTTTAATATTTAGTACAATCATTAACTTGTCGGGTCGGCCGGATGGCCGTGTGGTAAAGCTTTGGCTTACCACACTAGAGGATCCGGGTTCAAATCCGGGTCCCACATCTCCAATTTTTCGGGGGAGGATCCGGGTTCAAATCCGGGTCCCCCACCTCCAATTTTTCAGGAGGGGTCCGGGCTAGGCCTGTTTAACCCCATCCTTCAACCTCGGTTGACCCCATCATGGGTGCTGGCCAGCCTGTGATGGGAGCTATAAATGGCCGCCGCCAGATATAGAATATCCCATTAGGATATGGCGGCGTAATAAAACTAACCTAACCTTAACTTGTCGGCATTTACTAAAAAAATTTCACCTTCCAGAATGGATTCTACATTTATCAGATTTTTAACTATATATATAGGTACAGATAAATCAGCTTAGATATTTTAAAAAATATATAGTATCTTAATATCATTTCCTAATAAATATTTTATTAATTTTTTTTCTAATAATATTATAAGGCGTGTTCAAATGAAACCCGTTCGAAACGCTCCACGTGATGAGTTGACATTTTAGTTTAGGAATGTGAATATTAATGTGAAAACGTACGTGTTGTGCATGCGCAGTTCTCTTGAATTATTGACTTGCATCATTTTTAAACGCGTGACATAACATTGAAGATGGCTTGTATGGCTGAAAAATCCATCCAATCAGGATATACGAGCTATAATTCAGTTTTTAACGACTGAGGATTTGAGCCAGTGGTGCTAGTATGTGACCCGCTCGGCCGGATGACCGAGTGGTAATGCTATCGGTGTGCCACGCAGGAGAACCCGGGTTCGAGTCCAGGGTCTGGCATCATTTTTAAACGCGTGACATAACATTGAAGATGGCTTGTATGGCTGAAAAATCCGTCCAATCAGGATATACAAGCTATAATTCAGTTTTTAACGAATGAGGATGTGAGCCAGTGGTACTAGTATGTGACCGGCTCGGCCGGATGGCCGAGTGGTAACGCTGTCGGTGTGCCACGCAGGAGAACCCGGGTTCGAGTCCAGGGCTGGTCCCGGATTTTTTTGGGGTACCGGGTTAGGTTAGGTTAAGTTAGTTATATTACGCTGTCATACCCTCATGGGATATTCTGTATTGGCAGCGGCCACTTATAGCGCCCATCACAGGCTGGGCAGCACCCATGATGGGGTCAACCGGATGGTTGAAGGATGGGGTTCAACAGGCCGGGCCCGGACCCCTCCTGAAAAACTAGAGTTGTGGGATCGGATTTGAACCCGGACCTCCAGGGTAGTAAGCCAAAGCTTTAGTGAGAGTCATCCGGCCGACTCGGGGTACCGTGCCGGACGTGGGATTCGGATTTGAACCCGGATCCTCCAGGGTAGTAAGCGAAAGCTTTACCACGCGGTCATTTGTGGGATTCGGATTTGAACCCGGATCCTCCAGGGTAGTAAGCCAAAGCTTTACCACGCGGTCATCCGGCCGACTCGGGGTACCGTGCCGGGCCCGGTGATCCCCATCCTTCACCATCCGACCCCCTCCACGGGTGTGGGTGCATGGTGATCCTCGTCCTTCACCATCCGGCCCCCTTCCACGGGTGTGGGTGCAGTCTCCTGGTTGGAACTGGCCCCGCCCCCTTAGTAATCTCCCTGATTGGAAAGGCTGCATAAAATAAGCAAAAAAATAAAAGTTTGTGACCCGCATGCTGACTGAACACCACAAAGAATAGTGAATGGACCTCAGATTGCAGCATTTGATGCGCTACTGCAATGACAGCGAACAATTTCTGCGGTGCAGGGTGAATAAATTCGAATTAGCAATTTGCAACAGCAATTTGTTAAAACTGCAAAGGCAGAATTTAAGGAAAAAAATTCTTTAAAACATCTTATTTTCAGTACATTTATTAAAATATTCTTTTAGTGTCCATTATTTTAATTTCAGATAATTTAATACACAAAATATTCGATTGGAAATTTATTTATTTTTTGTAATTCAGAGAATCAAATCAAATCATTCGATTGGTGGTAATATTTCTTTTATTCAGTAAAAGTATATATGATTCGTTGGTATGGTTCTGGAATAAAACTGTTGCTTTTCTTTCTTCTTCCCATTCTCGGAGCGAAAACAGTTGGGACTTTCACTTTATTGCTGTCTTGAAGACTTTGCAACAGCTTGTTTGCATCAGCCACAGACAATAAGCTATTTTCGTCAATCATAGCAGCAGTTGTCTGCTTGATGATATCAGCACCTTTAAATCAAATATTTATTTATGAATCAGCGTATCAATAATATGCATGTAGATAAAGTTTTACTTACTGAAACAGCAAACAGCTAAAAGCAAATAGTAGTGAAAGTACATGTTTCTGCTATAACGCCTCAAAGAAGAATGGTTACGCTTCTGTTTTCATGTATTTATATAGAAAAGAAAATTGATCTAACAGATAATGAATGATGCATAATGCATTCAAAATCCACTTAAGAACTAACTTCTAAATGGATTATCTAAGGCCAAATTAAATAAAACTAGATGTTGATAAATGAATAATGATTATGTAGTGTTTGCAAAATTTTATTCAGAATGCTATATAGATTACTGTGTAGGTTATTTACCTTTAAATAAAGAAAAAACAGTAAAATATATCAATAAAAATATTAAAAATAGATGAATACTTTATAATACGGATAGAAATATGAATCTTAAGAGATTGCTTGGATTTAATAGATTGTTAAATTTATTTATATTAGATACATATCAAGTGTGCTAAGTAAACACTTTCTCACATCTATTATAGAAGTGTAAGATCGCCTCTTTATACAGTCATACCTCACCGTATTTCGTTAATTCGTTCCAAGACTTGCGATTTAAGTGAATAAATGACGTAAATCAAAGAAGTTCTTTAAAAAACGATTTAGACTCCCTATAAATAACCGTTTAACATCGCTAACATTTTTAAGCTTCTAAATAATACTATAAGTTTCAATAACCAGCTTATATCTCGATTGGACGAATCGCAGCGTAGAAAGTTGAAAAAGACTGAACTTCAGCGTGAAAACGCAGCGTCCAGCTATACAATATAATACTATAAGTTTCAATAACCAGCTTATATCTCGATTGGACGAATCGTAAAGGAACTCATACGCAGCGTAGAAAGTTGAAAAAGAGTGAACTTCAGCGTGAAAACGCAGCGTCCAGCTATACTAGCGACAATAACTAAAAACTTTCAATGATTTCTTCTGTTAAAATTAAAGAAATATTTTTATATGATCGTTGAAGAAAATTTTACAAACACTACATAATCATTATTCATTTGCCAGTACCTAGTTATATATAATCTCACATAATCCATTTAGAAGAAGTTTGTTCTTAAGTGGATTTTGAATGTATTATAGAGATAAATTTATCTATTAGCTCCATTTTCTTTCCTATATAAACAGATGAACGTAGCAAATTAACTACTATTCATCGAGGAACTATAGCAGAAACATGTTCTTCCACTATTACCTTCTTTTGGCTGTTTGCTGTTTCAGTAAGTATAATTTCTTTAAGGATATATAATATTGGCAATTTAAAATTAATAAATATTTGATTGAAAGGTGCTGATATCATCAATCAGATAGCTGCTACTATGGTTGAGGAAGGTAGCTCATTTTCTGTGGCTGAGGCAAATAAACTGCTGCAAAGCCTTCAAGATAATAATAAAGTGAAAGTTGCAGCCGTGTTTGCTCCAAGAATGGGAAGAAGAAAGAAAAGCAACGTGTTTATTCCAGAAGCATACGAACGAATCATATATACTTTTACTGAATAGAAAATATTCTTAATCGAATATGATATGATTTGATTCTTTGAATAAATAAATATGTTACAATTTAAAATGTTCACGAGTGAAATTATTGGATCATCAATTATCCAAACAAGACAATTATTCCAATCATTGCTGCTTCAAAATAGTAAATGGAACTTTTAGTTCGCTGGTTATTATTGCTTAGTATAGCGGAATCTACTGACTAGACAAGACAATTATTCCAATCATTGCTGCTTCAAAATAGTAAATGGAACTTTTAGTTCGCTGATTATTACTGCTTAATATAGCGGAATCTACTGACTAAGTTGCTAAATCGACGAAATTTTTTGAATTGTTCGTAGATATATAACAATTATTTTTTGAAAATTTCAGTAAACATGTTAGTTAAGGTAAAAAACCTTACAGAATAATTCCATGTTTTATGGTGCTAGCTTTTGCCGTTTAAAAGGTTATTCAAAAGAAACATATAAGAAACAAATCAACAACCGAATATATATGCAATCAGTTCCGGTAAAAAATAAAATTTCTTACATTCTGAAGGCATTATTTATTCATTTGTTTGTTTAGCATTTGCTTTGGTCAGATTTGGTTAGTTTAGTTAAGCCGCCATATCTTACAAGGGATATTCTGTAACTGGCAGCGGACACATATAGAGCCCATCACAGGCTGGCCAACATCCATGATGAGGTCAATCGGATGGTTGAAGGAATGGCGTTCAACGGGCAGATGGTACCCAGGTCAATGGGATGGTTGAAGGAATGGCGTTCAACGGGCAGATGTTACCGGATCTCTCCTGAAAAATCAGATTAAGATCACTCATTCTTAATGTATGTTTTGAGGAAACATAAGCAATCAATGCTCTTATCGCTCAGCCTAGTTCTTAGCTTTGTTAATAAACAAACTGGCAACAGAAAATGCTCTTTCTACTTCAACTGATGATGAAGGAATTGTTTTCAGAGCCTGGCCCAGTTTTATAATACTTGGTGATCTTTCTGCTTCAACTGATGATGAAGGAATTGTTTTCAGAGCCTGGCCCAGTTTTATAATACCTGATGATCAATTTCCTGTTGACTCAAATAACTGTAATTTTTCACAATCTTGCTCAAGCTAGAACTCAGGCTAGTTGAACAACGTAGGACCTTTGTCTTTCAGTAGATCGCTTTTTCTAATTTTTTGTTCAACGTCATTGGTTTTTTTTCCAAATTTCCGGTGCTCTCTTTTCCAAAAGTTAAGTAGGTAATTACAGTCACTTTTTGAATTACCTACTTAACATTTTAATAATAATTTAATATAAATAATGCAAATTTTATGTTGACTTCATAAGAAGAAAAGAAGTAAACTAACCAACCAAGTTGCCAACAGGGTCATATTCACAGATCAATTAGGTATAATCCATGATCGGATGTCAGTGCAACTCTGTTAGTAAACCACGCTCATATGCTTTTCCATATTGCCAAATAACAAATTCTTTGATAAATAACTCTCGTACAGTTTTCGGGATTATATTTAATTATATTTTATAATTTTTTGTATCTGCGTGTTAATACCCTGAATTCCCGGGAATACAAAAAGTGTGAAAATCTTACCATTTCCCGGGAAAGAAACACTAGTGACAACATATATTGCATTACTGAATTGTCATATGACAATACGTACATTATTGTATATATTACTTATTAATGTATCACAATATTACGGTGTTTTGTTATGAAATCAGGTAAGCCACATGTTACACCAACACTGCTATCACTTAGCGCCACTATTGAAAATATAAACTATATTTGTGATAAAAATTAAATTCTCTCTTGTAGGATTAAAGAATACTCCGTCGAAGTGTTTTTTAATGGAAGGACATTACTGCCAAATTTTATGGAAATCTATAAGATTATATTTATTTTCCCATTGACTATAACGATAAATTATTGAGACTCGTTACACAAATAATTACTTTATTTTTTAAATAATCGATTAGGGATCATAATTACTGATTTATAATTAAACAGATGTTATTTATTTTCCCATTGACTATAACGATAAATTATTGAGACTCGTTACACAAATAATTACATTAGTTTTTAAATAATCGATTAGAGATCATAATTACTGATTTATAATTAAACAGATGACAGGAGGTTAAACATGCAAATGTAATCAATCTGGTTAATGCAAACAGAATCGACAATGGTATATGAAAAAATGATCAAAATAAAATTATTATGTCGATAATCATGATCTGATTTCGATCATTTTGAATATCCATTTAATAAAGATCAATGAACCATTGTCTCATTCTTTTCATTGCGCATTTAATATATATCATCTTGTGCAGAAATTTAAAAATAACCAAAATCTTATCATGAGTCTGAACATCATGATCTGATTTCGATCATTTTGAATATCCATTTAATAAAGATCAATGAACCATTGTCTCGTTCTTTTCATTGCGCATTTAATATATCTTGTGCAGAAATCTAAAAATAACCGAAATCTTGTCATGAGTCTGAACAGGATTAAGATATTGATCATATATCCACAATGCAAAAATATTTGAGCGAGTTATTATGCTTACAAATCAATTGATATTATTCCACATTGGAATGGCTGGTGTCTAAACAGATAAAATCAAATAATGGATTAAATTCAATTTTCAGTCACATATGTTTCATCGTTTATTCATTTGAGAATAATAATTTTTTCTATAAGCTTTAAGAAATATTTTTATTTTTACTTAAATTTTATACAACTTGATATTTCGTGATTTTCTATAAGCTTTAAGAAATATTTTTATTTTTACTTAAATTTTATACAACTTGATATTTCTTGATATTTTTATTGATTAATAAAAAGTAGATTTGTTGAATTAAAAAATAATAAAGAAACACATCATTTTTACATAGCAGTCAAATTGTTAAACTTTATAGGGGATTTTCTGTCAATTTTTCTTCAGTATATTAAATTATGAACTGAGTCTATCAGAAGAGTAGTCTAATTTTTGTTAAATATTTATTCCAATTAAAAAGAGTTTTCTTCCTCTTTGATTTCGCTATATGTCGATATTTGCTTTCCTCCATATAAAATTCTGAATTTTCTTTAATCTTTATATCGGAATTGATATTTTCTAAGTCTATATTTACAGTAAGTAAATATTCATTGTCTTTCTTTAAAAATAATGGATCAGGTATAGTTATAACGCTAGATATTCCTCAATTATAAATTGCTTCATGAAATAAAATATTTTCTTTTATTATCTGGATTTCTACAGAAATCTCCTCTGTCGTTACAGTAAGTAAATATTCATTGTCTTTCTTTAAAAATAATGGATCAGGTATAGTTATAAGGCTAGATATTCCGCAATTATAAATTGCTTCATGAAATAAAATATTTTTTTTTATTATCTGGATTTCTACAGAAATCTCCTCTGTCTTTATAATAGGAATGATAACTTTAAACAGAAAACAATCTTCTTTTGGAATGAAGCGGCAATGAAACTCAGAATCAGCATTAACGTTCCTATTACTTGGAGCAATAAGATTAGGATGATGTTTATAGTCGATCAAAGAACTGCAAGATACTTCTGTTCTCCTAACTGTTTTATCACATATTGTAGAAGGAAGATTTCTTAAAACTCCATGATTTATATACGAAGCAATGGCTCGGTTTTCTTCATCATTTAATATATTATGTGAAAATGCAGCTTCCGGATCACGAATAGGGTCAAGTAACGGATTATGTTCCTGAACCGAGGTATCACTGTATTATGTGAAAATGCAGCTTTCATCTCAATCGAATCCATAGATAAAAATTTGATCTTGTTGAAGAAAGGATTCATATAGCTTCGAATTCTGTCTATACGTCTGTCTTGTAATTCAGAATGAATATAATCAGTCATAAATTTTCTTGATGTCGAAAAATATGCGGTCACAAAGAGAGATAACTCACTTAAGCTTGAATATTTTGGGCGAGATAGAAATGTATCAATGGTGGTTAATTCACATTGATAAAAGTTTTCGGATGTAAATATTTCTAGCCACCTTTCATCGAATATTCTCCAACAGTAATATTGGAGAGTTCTATCCAATTGATGACATGCGAAGGCATGGATTCTGCATTCTGTATCTGGATTTATTTGGGTTATTATATAATTTCTGCAGCCGATCAGCATTTGCTCGATTTCGTATAACTTTGCCATGATGTAAAGTTCAAATGCTTGATTTAAAGAGTTAACTTCAAAATTGTCTTCCTCTATAAATCTAAAAAATAATTATCATTGAATATATTACATATTAAAATATATCTACTGTAACATTTTAGAAAAGGTAACCAACAAACATGCACTTGTACCTCATGAATCCGATAATTTTACACATAGTGCCAGAATTAAGTTCAAATAATTTATTAGAAATACATTAATTTTTTTATGATTTAAAATATTCTTAATTTGAATAGAATATCATCAAACAGAAAAATAATTAATTTTGACATTTTCTATTCAAAATTAACATCCGGAATTTAAAATTTTTTATCTTACTTCGCAATTAAAGAATCCAACAGTGAAAAATTAAAAAAATAAAAATAAAATTGTTTGTTATCTTAATATATACTGTATATAACGTTCTCTGATTATTTTTATTTATATTTTTACTGACGAAAAATAATTACAGAAGGTATTTTGAACACCTGGAATGTGCCATAAATTTTCAATGTTCTACTTCGTATTCACCAAATATTTTATGTGTTATAATAAAAGTCAATGTATGTTTTTGTCTATGACATCCATAATTCTGTAAAAATGGAAGTGAAAATAGAAGATTTGGCAGTTCTTCCAGGATAATCTCGTGCGTTGCAGGGCAATAAAGTAGTAAAATATCTCCTCGTGAGACATTTTATATTTAGGCCGGAAATCATGCTTACCATTTTTATATTTTTTGATGGAATGATGGTATAAGTAGATCAGTTTTAGGCCGGAAAACATGCTTACCATTTTTATATTTTTTGATGGAATGATGGTATAAGTTATATTTTTTGATGGAATGATGGTTCTTAACCAGTGTTCCCCAGACACTGGTGTTTCGCGAAATTATGATAGCGACGCCTACTTGAATAACAGCGTACTGTGCAATACGCATTTTATAATGTAGACAAGATTTAACTTGCATTTTCGAATAAACTGTTAAACACGCTTACCCACAAAAGTACTTAAGATTTTGCTACAGTTTTCGACATCATATTTCTGTGAGGTAGACTTTTCAACATTAAAGAATATAAAAACTAAAAAACGCGAAAGACAGAATATTGTTGGAGAAATGAGGGTAGGTTCATCACATATTAGATTTGACATTGCACAAATCTGCAAAAGACAGTTAGCTCAGGCATCGCATTAAACTTGATTTAAAAATGCTTCATTTTTCAAAAACGGTTACTTAAGTAATACATGACAGAAATGAGGGTAGGTTCATCACATATTAGATTTGACATTGCACAAATCTGCAAAAGACATTTAGCTCAGGCATCGCATTAAACTTGATTTAAAAATGCTTCACTTTTCAAAAACGGTTACTTCTCAGTAATATATGACCTTCAGAAATCTCTTACTTACTTAAAAAATATATGAGTTCTTAAGAATATATGTTTTTTTCTATTGCTATTTAATGTGTAATGTATAATTTTTAGTAAAATACATGTTCATGAATATTTTTGTTGTTTGTTTTATGATCTTGCTGATATAGTGTTCTGCAACTTTCGTTACACTGAAAAGTGTTCCGTGATTTCGAAAAGGTTAAGAACCAACTGGACTAGATCGTTCTTTCATCTAAGCAATATAAAAGATTTTCAATGAACGGATATAACGAAAAGGTTAAGAACCAACTGGACTAGATCGTTCTTTCATCTAAGCAATATAAAAGATTTAATACTTTCAAAGAACGGATATATTAATTATGGGATAGCCCTGCGATACATAAGGGGACTTCATAGAATATACATTATTAAAATTCTGTAAACATTCAAAATATTTCAGAGATTACGTCATAGTTAGGCAAGAAATCATAGTAATGCCATAACGAATGATGTCATATATAATGGTGAATATTAGAAACGACAATTGCACGGACTGTTTGGCAGGCCCAGTTAATTAGTAGTAGCTGTATCAGTTATACATTTAATCACTAAAGTATTATTGAAATTAAAAGTATTCGATGGTATCAATTTAAATATTTGATTAAATTTCTCCTCAGAGATATACAATATTACTAGAGTATATCTCTACAATAACCGTAATATCAATTCTTCCACCTTTTCAATACCTTCATATTTTCCGTTCTTTGTTGTAATATCAGTGCACAAATTGGTCTAAATCGAGATTTTTCCAACCTAGACTTGATTAAAGGACTTTTTTCCATTAGTCGTTGTTGTTAATGTGCAACAAATGCTTGAAAGCAACTGAATGTAGAGTTTGTATCGATGGTATCAATTTAAATATTTGATTAAATTTCTCCTCAGAGATATACAATATTACTACAGTATATCTCTACAATAACCGTAATATCAATTCTCCTACCTTTTCAATACCTTCATTTTTTCCGTTCTTTATTGTAATATCAGTGCACAAATTGGTCTAAATCGAGATTTTTCCAACCTAGACTTGATTAAAGGACTTTTTTCCATTAGTCGTTGTCTGTTAATATGCAACAAATGCTTGAAAGCAACTGAATGTACAGTTTGTGAGAGAGAGAGAGGGCACTGCCGGCATGTGTGGAGGCCTATGTTGCCAGATGCTCCATAGTTATCGTACAGGCAGTTGTCTGATTTATTATTAATTTATTTATAATTTATAATTTAGTTTTTTTTTGTGGTCATAAGTGCGGACGGTCGTAAGTCGACGACCAAATGTATAAAGTCATTTCTGTACTTTTGTAGGTATAATAATAGATGTATCTTTTTTTGTCAACAGATGACGCCACTTTCCACTAAGTGGCGGGGCGAAACAAGCCTTACTCAGTAAGAGGCGAGGCGAAACAAGGACCTATTCCTATGACTTTTATATGGATTTAGATTTCACAGGCTGCCCACCCCTGCGGAGGGGTCAGCCGGATTGTGGAGGACGGGGTACTCAGTAAGAGTACTAAGTGGCGGGGCGAAACAAGCCCTTCGACAGGTTTCCCACCCCTGCGGAGGGGTCAGCCGGATTGTGGAGGACGGGGATCGACGAGTAAGAGTACTAAGTGGCGGGGCGAAACAAGCCCTTCCACAGGTTGCTTTCTGCGGAGGGGTCAGCCGGATTGTGGAGGACGGGGATCGACAGGCCGGACCGCGGAGGGGTCAGCCGGATTGTGGAGGACGGGAATCGACGGGCCGGGCACGGAGAGGTCAGCCGGATTGTGGAGGACGGGGATCGACGGGCCGGGCCGCACCCCATGATAAATATTTTCAAGGGGTGGGACCCGGGATTCGAACCCGCCCCCATGATAAATATTTTCAAGGGGTGGGACCCGAGACGAACCCGGGTCCTCCAGAGTGGAAAGCCGAAGCGTTTCCACGCGGCCTATCCGGCGCCCGGACCCCATGATTTGATTTTCAAGGGGTGGGACCCGAGACTGTACCCCGGGTCCTCCAGAATGGAAAGCCGAAGCGTTTCCACGCGGCCAATCCCAGTGATTGGACCCCATGATAAATATTTTCAAGGGGGACCCGTGACTCAAACACGCCCCATGATAAATATTTTCAAGGGGTGGGACCCGGGATTCGAACCCGAATCCTCCAGAGTGGAAAGCCGAAGCGTTTCCACGCGGCCTCGTTCGACTTTTCGGGCCGGTCCCCGAAAAGTTTCAAAATCGGGGATATTGGATCGACGGGCCGGGCCCGGACCCCATGATAAATATTTTCAAGGGGACGACGGGCCGGGCCCGGACTCCATGATAAATATTTTCAAGGGGTGGGACGGGCCGGGCCCGGACCCCATGATAAATATTTTCAAGGGGTGGGACCAGCGGCCCACCTCTGCGGAGGGGTCAGCCGGATTGTGGAGGACGGGGATCAATGGGCCGGGCCCGGACCCTATGATAAATATTTTCAAGGGGTGGGACCCGGTCCAAAGGCTGCCCACCCCTGCGGAAGGGTCAGTCGGATTGTGGAGATAGGGGATCGACGGGCTGGGCCCGGACCCCATGATAAATATTTTCAAGGGGTGGGACCCAAGATTCGAACCTGGACCCCATGATAAATATTTTCAAGGATGGATCGACGGGCCGGGCCCGGACCCCATGATAAATATTTTCAAGGGGACGACGGGCCGGGCCCGGACTCCATGATAAATATTTTCAAGGGGTGGGACGGGCCGGGCCCGGACCCCATGATAAATATTTTCAAGGGGTGGGACCAGGCCCACCTCTGCGGAGGGGTCAGCCGGATTGTGGAGGACGGGGATCAATGGGCCGGGCCCGGACCCTATGATAAATATTTTCAAGGGGTGGGACCCGGGGCCGGGCCCGGACCCCATGATAAATATTTTCAAGGGGTGGGACCCGATATTCGAACCCTGGTCCTCCAGAGTGGAAAGCCGAAGCGTTTCCACGCGACCAATCCTCGAACCCGGGTCCCATGATAAATATTTTCAAGGGGTGGGACCCGAGACTCGAACCCGGGTACTGGGTCAGCCGGATTGTGGAGGACGGGGATTGACAGGCTGGGCCCGGACCCCACGATAAATATTTTCAAGGGGTGGGACCCGAGATTCGAACCCGGGTCCTCAGAGTGGAAAGCCTGGATCGACGGGCCGGGCCCGGACCCCATGATAAATATTTTCAAGGGGACGACGGGCCGGGCCCGGACTCCATGATAAATATTTTCAAGGGGTGGGGCCCACCTCTGCGGAGGGGTCAGCCGGATTGTGGAGGACGGGGATCAATGGGCCGGGCCCGGACCCTATGATAAATATTTTCAAGGGGTGGGACCCGGTCCAAAGGCTGCCCACCCCTGCGGAAGGGTCAGTCGGATTGTGGAGATAGGGGATCGACGGGCTGGGCCCGGACCCCATGATAAATATTTTCAAGGGGTGGGACCCAAGATTCGAACCTGGACCCCATGATAAATATTTTCAAGGAGGGATCCGAGATTCGAACCCGGGCCCTCCAGAGTGGAAAGCCGAAGCGTTTCCACGCGGCCTCGTTCGACTTTTCGGGCCGGTCCCCGAAAAGTTTCAAAATCGGGGATATGGATCGACGGGCCGGGCCCGGACCCCATGATAAATATTTTTAAGGGGACGGGGATCGATGGGCCAGGCCTGGACCTCATGATAAATATTTTCAATGGATGATCCGGACCCCATGATAAATACTTTCAAGGGGATTTATCCTAGATACTCGAGATACTATAGAACCCGAGACTCGAACCCGGGTCCTCCAGAGTGGAAAGCCAAAGCGTTTCCACCGGCCCACCTCTGCGGAGGGGTCAGCCGGATTGTGGAGGACGGGGATCAATGGGCCGGGCCCGGACCCTATGATAAATATTTTCAAGGGGTGGGACCCGGTCCAAAGGCTGCCCACCCCTGCGGAAGGGTCAGTCGGATTGTGGAGATAGGGGATCGACGGGCTGGGCCCGGACCCCATGATAAATATTTTCAAGGGGTGGGACCCAAGATTCGAACCTGGACCCCATGATAAATATTTTCAAGGAGTGGGACCCGAGATTCGAACCCGACCCCATGATAAATATTTTCAAGGGGTGGGACCCGAGATTCGAACCCAGGCCCCATGATAAATATTTTCAAGGGGTGGGACCCGGGATTCGAACCCGAATCCTTCAGAGTGGAAAGCCGAAGCGTTTCCACGCGGCCAATCCGGCCGACAATAATAGATGTATCTGAGATACCAACAACCCGGTTTACGAACAAAACTTACATACGATTATATTCCTATTTAGAGAAGCGGTAGTATATTTCCATACTATCAAAATATCATTCGAGCAATGGAACCTTATTTTTGCAATAATCCTCAATCCATCTGTTTCAATTGACCAAAGATTTCCACTACGGAAGTGATTTCTCTTAAGACGACTTCTGGCTGTGTCGTACCATACTGGAGGTCCGGGTTCAAATCCGGGACCTCCTGTTTTTCAGGAAGGTCTGAGCTCGGCCCATTGAACCCCATCCTTCAACTATCCAGTTGACCCAAGGTGTTAGTCAGCTTGTGATGGGCTTTATAAGTAGCAGCTGCCAGATACAGAATATTCCTAGTGCGTTATGGCGGCTTAACTAACTTACAACCACTTCTTGCTTATTTATAATTTATAGATCACCAATTCAACAATTTTCAGGAAAATATGAATGTTATTAGTAAATATACTGTATTCAGAATGATTTCTATGATACTTATAAAACTGAAAAATTAAAATAAAAATAAATAATAACATATACGTAGTACATGAATGGTTATAATAAATTTGGATAACTTTTAACATATTGTAATGTGGTTTACAATGTACTATAATTATATAGTATTAATATTTGAAATTTATTATATTCTTTTGCAAATTCATAATGACATCAAACTTTCATTCAAATATTATTATTATTATTATTATTATTTAACTATGAAGGAAGGAATGATGAAACCAATAAAAAGACAAAACTTGCTCTTTTATAGTGAAGCATTTATTAAATTGTTTGCATTTTCTCTCCTTAATTTAGATTAAATTTATTTAACTAATTAATAAATTTTCAAAGACATTAAATATTTAAAATATATTAGTTAATAATCTTACAACAATATTATAAGATAGCTCAGAGATTATGAACTTAAAGACGAGGATTATGAGTTAATAATCTTACAACAATATTATAA
The DNA here is from genome assembly GCA_000484575.1 of Olivierus martensii. Taxonomy (NCBI): domain Eukaryota; kingdom Metazoa; phylum Arthropoda; class Arachnida; order Scorpiones; family Buthidae; genus Olivierus; species Olivierus martensii. Next base: position 31,001 of record AYEL01089343.1, on the reverse strand, counting down.
GATAGCTCAGAGATTATGAACTTAAAGACGAGGATTATGAACTTAGACCTTTGTGGATAGTTAGTTGTAGTATAGTTAAGCCGCCATATCATACAACAGATATACTTTATCTGACGGCGGCTACTCGTAGAGCCCATCACAGGCTGGCCAACACCCATGATGGGGTCAACCGGAAGGTGGAAGGATGGGGTTCAACAGGCTGAGCCCGAAGAACTGGAAGGTGTGGGACTCGGAAAGCCCATCACAGGCTGGCCAACACCCATGATGGGGTCAACCGGAAGGTGGAAGGATGGGGCTCAACAGGCTGAGCCCGACCGTTCCTGAAGAACTGGAGGTGTGGGACTCGGATTTGAATCCGGATCCTCCAGGGTGGTAAGCCACAGCTTTACCACGTGGCTAACCGACCAACTAAACAATTGTGGAATCTCCATGAAAATATGTGCGCAATTCAGCACTTTAATATTATTATTTCTACGTGAAATATTTGTGATAAAATAAAAGCACAATGCTGTTAACAGCAAGAAATCATCATAGAAATGCCAAACAGAAATTAATTTTATGCTCGTTGCACAAAATTTCATATCAATTTTAATTAATACGTGCGCGCTTCTAGTTACGAAATAACATGTAAGTTTTGTTCGTAACTCAGATGCTGTTCTTATTTGGCGCTGAATAACTTTATATACTGTGTTTGTAATATGTTTCACAATTGTATAATTAGAAATTTCTTATTTCAGAGATTTTAACATAATATTTCCTTTATAAGCGACAATTTTTAGAGCAATTGCCGCCATCTTAAAATTATGTTATAATGGAAAAACTAATTCGTAATTTTACATAATATTGTTTGCTAGAGCATTCTGCTGTCATACTGTTTAAAATTATTGAATAATTTTTGAAATTTTGTGAAATTTGAAAATAAAAATTCACATTCCTATCTAGAGGAAGGCAATTATATCATAACAATCGTAAAAATTATTGAAGTATAAACAATAAATTTATTTAACACTTGATCGAGACTTGGTTAAAATAAATTAAATTTAAGAAATTTAATCCAAATTCATTTCAATATGAGTTCTTCGCCCGATGATGTGATTATCAAATGTTTAGATGCAAAAGAAATTGGAGTAACAAAATCCAAATTGATTGACAAATGTCCTATGCTTATCCCAAACATTGTGTCCACAAGAAATCCAACAAAACATACTTTTGAAATGCCTTATCCATTCGAAATTGTTGCACAGTTTGTGATGTACGTATACTAAACTTGAATTCTCAAATAAACGTCTTTAGTTTAAATTAAGCATAAGAAGTTAATTATGTTTGATATTAAATGTTTAATTTATTTTAATATATGTACTCATTCAGTTTTTTAGAAATAGGCGATCCAATAATAACTTCAATAGGGGAAGCATTTGAGTTATACAGAATGAGCTTGGTATATGAGCTAGAAATGATGAGAAAGAAATGTCAAACTTTTCTAGTTAACGCGATAAAATATAATCCGTGCAGTATTTATGAATTTGCTTGTCAGGAGAGAGATCAATATCTTCGCTATCTCTGCTGGAAAAGGTTTGATTCGTCCTATAAAGAAATATTTTCGAGTGAAGAGTTCCAGAATTGTAACGAAACGATAATAAAGACGTATTTGTCACGACCCATCTACCGATATTTGACCGAATTAGAACTCTTCTTGGCTATTTATGAATGGTGTAAATCGAAAAATCGCCACAGAAACCAGCAGTTACTAGCACTGAATGAAATGACCAATAGTATGCAATTAAACGAAGAAGGAATAAGGAACATCATGGTCAACTATCTTCCTTATATTAGATTATTAGTATTGACAGTCACTGAATTAGAAGAGAATGTTTTCAATTTAAATGTATTAACAGCTGATGAAATGAAATGGATTCTTTATTATAAGATGAATGAAAATGACGCGAGTCTTTTGCCAGATACCATTTGCAAGTCAGAATTTAAGAGAATTAATGATATCTATGACACTTTATTTCATTACTTGAATCAGCACGATTTCCATTTCTCAAGAATTAAATCGATAAGAGTTTACCATGAATTCTTTTGTGAAATTTTAGTAGATGAAGCTTGTTTTCTAACTGAAATTCAGTTGCCAATATATAATGAAATTAACGCAACAATAAGTGTGAATTTGGAAAGGTGGAATATCACTCGGAATGAAAGGTTACAAGAAATAACTCTTACATGCAATTCGGAAGGGAAAGTAGAACTTCCCGAACCATTGTTCTTAGAAAAAGATAATCAATATAAGTTTCAAGTTATAATTTCCGATAGAGAAACAGAAAGCTTTAATTATTTTATTATTAAGAGGGACGCTTACTCTTTCATTTCAGATGACAATTTTCGTAAGATGTCTGAAAGAAAGTGCGAAAGAATCCGGAAAAGATGGAATTGCTATTATTTTAATATCACTTTATATTTCTGAAAATCATAATAAAATATAGAAATTCTAAATTATGTTGAATTCGTCCTATATGCTTCAGTTTTCAAGTTAGATGATAGTAACTTATGACAGACTATATTTTAAAAATAGCAGATAGTAGTTGGTACTGCCCAGGTTTAGTTTGAGAAAAATTTATTTTAGGGAAACTGGTATTGATTGTTTACATAACAGTTTGGGTTGCATTATAAAATAACTGAAAGATAAAGGTGTTCAGTAGTTATATAATACAAAGCTTTAGAAGTTCATCGTTTGGGTTGCATTATAAAATAACTGAAAGATAAAGGTGTTCAGTAGTTATATAATACAATGCTTATAATCTTTAGAAGTTCATTATCTCGTGAATGTATATGTTTTTCCAATAACACTATTGAACTTACTTTCTTCCGCACATATTGAGTGAGATTTCCATTTTTGTTTTTGGGTATTTCTCTTGTCACAAATTGAGCATAATGCTAACTTTTATCGAATTGTCAGAAGAAAACACTATTCCATTCAATCTTTTCCTCACTTGTTAATGCACATAAAAGCCGAAAACCATATTTACATTATAATTCATTAAATGCACAATATTGCTAAAAATATTCAGTAGATTACTGCTTTTTAAACATTTACGTATCAGTTTACAGGGTCCAGGTTCGATTCCCAGTCTCGCTAAAGACGCGAGCTCAGAATCGAACCTGGATCCTGAAAAACTGAAAACTGAAAAAAGCGAAATATCCCTGTACTTATTTCGTTTGTTATTATTTGAAATATAATATTTGTCGAAATATTAAGCCCAGATAATTATTATTATGAAGATAATTGAATCACATTTCGCATAAAATGTTTACTAATAGCCATTAGTAAACACATTTAAAAAGTAACTATACAATCGGGATATTATTTTCCAATATAACTACTTAATTTTTTTATATAGCTATAATCTGTTGGCTTAAAAAACTGTTGCATTCATTAGAAAGTTATATCATCTATTTAGTGCGCATAATTTTCTAAAAAAGTCAGGTTAAAGAAGTGCATTGTAGGAGAGGCGGAATTTTGAAGTATTGATTGAAGGTAAAATCTGAAAAAGTAACTATACAATCGGGATATTATTTTCCAATATAACTACTTAATTTTTTTATATTGCTATAATCTGTTGGCTTAAAAAACTGTTACATTCATTAGAAAGTTATATCATCTATTTAGTGTGCATAATTTTCTAAAAAAGTCAGGTTAAAGAAGTGTATTGTAGGAGAGGCGGAATTTTGAAGTATTGATTGAAGGTAAAATCTTTTGACTAAATTATTAAATTTAGTCGATAGTTTATAACTCTCTATATGAGATTTTCTTTGGTTATTTCCATAATAAAATTTTTTAAATTATACTTAAAGTTAAATTTTTGAAAAATGTTGAGATCCCAGCATTATTTACATGATTACTGTTGTACTATTTTTGCTAATCATTCTTTCAAAGTTTCGTCTTTCATTGATTATTATCCGTTGGTTGCATTTGCTAAATATTTTCTAAGTTTTCTGCAATAATGATGATTTCTCTCTGTAGCAATGCATCATTATGTTTGTTAGATCTATACCTCAAGAGGAAATAGACTGAACATTTACAAAGTGTTTAGGATTTTTTTTCGTTTTTAAACGAAATAACGTTCAAGAAAATGTTTCCTTCTACGACTACGTAAAATACGAATTCTTTCAATATTGTCTTCTTCACTTTTAATTATTTAAATATGATTTTCAAAACTTAATTCGTTCAATCCGTAAGTATATTTAAAAAATTATGTATTTTTTTAAGAACCATTTATAAAGATGAATAACAAATACTGTGGCAGCGTCGTAAATATGTGGCTTGCCACATTGGAGGATCCCGGGTTCAAATCCGGGTCCCACATTTCCAGTTTTTCAGGAGGGGTCCGGGCTTGGCCCATTGAACCCCATTCTTCAACCATCCGGGTGACTCCATCATGGGTGTTGGCCAGCCTGTGATGGGCTGTATAAGTGGCTGCCGCTAGAAATAGTATATCCCTCGTGTGATATGGCAGCTTAATCAAACCAAACCAGAATAACAAATACTTTTCTGTACGTAAGCATATCAATATCTTAATTGTATAATTTCTTAAAGATTATGATTATTAATAATATAAAAATTTAACATTGATAATTTACTTGGTGTTGTTAAGGATCTATCAGAAGTAATAACTTTTATAAATAGGGAATTATAAAGGATAAACCATGAAAAATTATAAGAAACTGTATATTAGTAAATTGAAAAATTAGATATTGAAATAATATTTATAATTTTAAATAATTTCATTCAAACATTTCAGTTTGCAGAATCATTTATTCAACCATAAAGATAAATATAGGCCAACTATTCCAACTATATCAGTTATCATAGTCTCTAGATGAATATGCAGTTGGTTCGTGTGCTTCAGGAGTAAGATATTTGCTTTTCTTCCTTCTTCCAATTCTTGGAGCAAAAGCTGGAGCAATTTTTAATTTATTATCCTCTTGAAGACTCTGTAGCAATTTAAGTGCATCAGCTGGAGACAATACACTACTTTCTTCGACTGCGGTTGCATTTATTTGAGTGATGATATTCATACCTTCGCATGAAATAATTTTTACTTATCTGTGAATATGCAATATATATAAATGATTATACTTACTGAAACAACAAATAGCCAGAAGCAAATAGTAATGAAAGAACATGATTCTGCTGTAGTTCCTCAAGGAATAGTGTTGAATCGTTTCTTTCATCCACTTTTATAAGAAAATGTAGGAGTTAGCAAATAATGATTAATACTTGTTTCTGTAATTCTACGTAATCTTTTAAGTGTAATCACTTTATATAGATTAATTATGTTCAGAAGAAATACAACTATATTGATTAATCGGTAGTAAGATTTAATGGAATTTTTCACTTGTCTATGAAATAAATTTTATAACAACTCTGAAGAACTTCATTAAATTTTGAAAAAAATTCATGTGAAATTCTATCTGCGAAATAACAAAAGCAGTAATTATTATTTTTTACGAATATGTCATAGAAATATTGTAGACTCACTCATGAAATAGAAATTTTATTTCCAATAAGACTTATATTGTTATTTATTATATTAATCAATATTTTCAAGATTTATCATTTCAGCTCTGAGCAAATATGTAAATATTTATCTGACGTTTTCAGCAATTATATAAAAAAGAACGATTGTTAGAGTTAACATCAATTCCCATCAACGTTTCCAGGAACTATTCTAATAACTGATGTACTTTAACAATCGTTAACTAATGGATCAAAGAATTATTTTATCTTTGATACATACTATTAATCGACTGATAGTGTGTAATACGTTAGATATCCATAATAATGAGATATATTTTGTGTGTGAAAAATACTCTTATATTCTTCTCTTCTGCATTGAAGAGAAGAATCTTCTTCTTCTGCATTGAAAAACTCTTCTCTTAATCCATATCAGATGTGTATGTGACTTTGATAATTCCTCAGGAAATAATAGTAGTATCGCGAAATTTAGAAACAAATTCAGAATTGCTATAATAATGCAATATTAATTATAATGATATTCCAATACAGATCAAGGAAATTAGGCAATCTATAAATCAACAGTTAAATTATTAGAAATCTATTAAAGATTAATCATATTTCTTCTATTTTTGGATTATAAGACAAACAGCTATGATATGAAATTATGTATGGAGTAATAATTTGGGATCGGATCATAAAAATAATTTATAATTTAAAATATTTTGTGAAAAAATACAAAAATTGGCGTTTCTTAAAAAACCATCCTGTCATTGTCAAAATTGAAGAAATTGGAAATTGCGTGTTAGGGGACTAATTGGATCATTATTGATTATTGATTATTATTCATTACATAACTGGAGAACATAATTAATATTACTAATCACGATATTTTATGTCATGTAGGAAAGAATTTATAATCATTTAAACCAGGAATTAGCAAATTTCTTTGAATTGCAAACAATACATAATTTATCTACCTGTTTTTGAAAATTACAATATTTCTTTCGAAAATTCAATACGGTAACATTTTTAATAGAAAAAAATGTTGTACAAAGTTTAAAATTTCTGGAATTATTATAATAAGTGAAAGATGTAATTTTAATTCATGCACCATCAGCAGAATGGCCGAGTAATAAAGTTTTGGCTTATCACTCTGGACTGGGTTCAAATCCTGGTCCCACATCTGTGTTCAACGGGCCAGGAAGGACCCGGCCCGTTGAACACCATCTTTCAATCATCGGTTGATGCCATCATGGGTGTTGGCTAGTCGTTGATGGGTTCTATAAGTGACCGCCAGTACAGAATATCCCATGAAGATATAGCTGCTTAATCTAACTACTCTAATCTAATCTAATTCATACATCAATGGACGTTGTGGGAACCAATTATTTTAATAGCGAATCCTCCCTTATGTTTTCAATGAATGAGCAAATCAGTGATTAGAATTTTGATATTTACTCTTTAATTTTACATAAGTTGCCATTCTTTTAATTAAAATATATATATATTAAGTGCAAAAGGCCCTCTACAATAAAATAATTCTATTATTGTAACCAGTTTAATTTTCAAAACTTCCTATTTTCGGTCGACTCAGCATTACATGGCCACTAACTGAAGTCTGTTGTAGTACATGTGAGTTCAGTCTTAGAGCAGATCTGTCAACAACAACCTGATCTCCACTTTTGCCGATTAGTTCTATTGTATTCTTCAGGAGGTAAGAGGATGCCATTTTGTAATTTTCAATAAATCTGAATTTTCGAAGAGTTTTTCAAATTTCACCAAATTTCAAAAACTCTTCGTAAAATTTTAAACAATTTGATAGTAAAATGCTTTAGGAATCAGTATTATGTAAAATTACAGAGTTAGTTATCGTACTACGGCAGTATTTCAAGATGGCGACAATTATGGAAAAAACATTGCATGGCGATCCACCAAGGTGATTAGCCAGATTTTATTACGTGGCCATCCGACTGACGCATATTTAATATTAAATGTAAATTACTCAAAATATCACAAGATTGCAAGTGATTATACTCTGTCACATTGTGTCGCATACTTTGGAATATTATGCAGCTGTCTACTTGTTCGAAAGCTGCATAAAATCTCAAAGAAAAGATATAATAATAATTAATTATAATCTTCATATTTCTTGTGAACTTAATATATTTCAGTCATTTAAATTTGCTACATAATGCTATAAAAACTACTCAAAGTTTCAAGAATTTACACTTGATTCATAAGATGTAAATTTATAAATATATCGAAAAACAGAAGTTATTATATCGAATGAAATATATAAAATTTTATTTAAACTGTATTTTTTAATTTTTATTGTTGTTTACGGTTCTTTGCAACATGATCACCATAAGTGCTTATTAAAAATATAATCTAATTTTCGCTAAATATTCATTCCATTCTGAAAGGGCATCTTCTCCCTTTGATTTCTGCATATGTTGAAATTCACTTTCTTCCATATAAAATTCTGAATTATCTCGAATCTTTACTTCAAAATTAATGTTTTCCAGGTCTCCCTTTCCATTAATAAAGTATTCCTTATTTTTCTGAAAAAATAGTGTCTCAGAAGGATACGAAAGACCGTGAACTCCAAAATAATGAGTAGACTCATAAAATAAAATACTTTCCATTTTTATCTTGATTTCAACAGAAATTTCTCCATCAGTTATAATTGGCAAGATAATTTCGTACAGAAAACAATCTTCTTTGGGAACGAAACGACAACGAAATGTAGAATCAGAATTAACAATTCTATTACTTGGTGCAAAAACTTTAGGATGATGTTTGTACTCGATCAAAGAACGGTAACATTCTTCAGTTCTTTTCACTGTTTTCTGACAGATCGTTTTTGGCAGATTTTTTAAAATTCCATGCTTTATATATGAGGAAATGTCTCGTTCTTCTTGATCATATAATACCTTATAAGAACATACTTTCTCTATTTCTTCCGCACACATGGTTAAAAATCGAATTTTATGGAAGAAAGGATTCATATATTTTCTTATTCTTTTTCTATATTTAACCGAATATTCTGAATATTTGCCATCACGTTGCAAATATCTTCTAAATACCCACTCTCGCACGGCTTCAAACAGATCAAATTCGTTTAAAGATGAGTATTTTGGACGGGAAACGAATGTTTTGATGGTCGTTATTTCACTTAGAAAGAAGTTTTCGGATTTTATAATTTCTTCCCATTTCTCATCGAATTTCTTCCAACAGAAATACTGTATAGTTCGATCTAATTGATGATACGAAAAGTCGTGAATTATGCAAACATTATTAACATCTATATTTGATATTATACTCCATCTGCAGTTATATAATATAACTCTAAATAGGTAAGCTTTAGCCATCTTATATAGCTCTCTTATTTCTGAAAAATTATCATACTTTACTGAAGTATAAGCTTCGTAATTGTATTGCTGTAGAAATCTGAATACAAAAATATATATATATATATATAAATATATTGCATCTGCTATAAAAATTCTGTAATAAAATAGTAGATAATTAATAAAACATATTAAAATCCTGAGCAATATTACAAATAATCGGGCAGATTTTTCCATACAAAAACCTGTTTATTTCTTCATAGAAGACATGATATCGATTAGCGATGAGGAATTATTGAGAACTTCATGCTTTCGGCTGTTTCCATGATGGGTGTTAGGTAGAATGCTATGGGCACTAAATTTTCCGCCGCCATATGCAATATAGCCTATAGGCGATGCAACGGCTTAATTGAAATTATCCTAAACTAATGTGGAATTCTCATAAGATGTTCACTTGAAATGAGCTTATATGAGATTATAAGCGGGAATCAATGTGCTAGACTCTTCTGATAAAATTTGTTTAATATCAAGATAAATTGAATATATTTACCATCCTCCTAAGCAGAACCGGATTTACCTATAGGCCGACTAGGCCCCATCCTCGGGCTCCGCGATTCTAGTGGCCCCAAAACTATCCATTAGTTTTCAACTTTTATAAACTTTTAATAAGAAAAAAATCGGTTTTTATTGAAGTGCTAGATAGAACGTAAAATTTTAAAGGTTTCTTATAAGTTATAAAGAGCCTTTATAATTAGATAGCCGATTTATATTTTTAGGGGCCCAAAGCCTTGCTCGTCTTACGGCCCCAAAAATGCAAATCTGGCTCTGCTCTAATGGTAAAATACGATTTTAACAAGCTACCATTTCGTGTACTGAATCATATATTAAATATATTATATAATAATTATTAAAATATAATTAACGCTTAATTATACTACATATGCAAAGTAAGAATATTAATATACGAGTAATAAAAACTTATTAAGTTGTAGTGCACAATATACTTGCAAAAACAGAATGGAAGAAGAGAAAGGTTTCTTAGTTGCCTGCGCAATTTCCATTTAAATGTTTTGTTTGTGATTTTTCGGTTTTTAATTTTTTTAATATTAAAAATTTTTCAGCATATAAATTTATAAGTATTACTTCGTATTGTTTTATTACTTGGTGAATAGAACAATCATCACCAAAATGGATTGCAATATAAAGATTCATTTTTATGATAGCAGATAGTTTATCTATTTACTAATTCAGCAAGGTCAAAATTTTTGCCAGTTGTTGAATCAAAGTGTAGATCGTAATTTATTATTATTGGCTAGTTTATTATTTGATTAATATTATGCTGTAGTGGGCATCAAAACGGAATTGTTTCGTCGAAGCTTCGAACCTGTTACTGGCTACTTAATACTGTCAGAAATATAAAACTTCAAAATATTACATCAGGCACAAATATATTACCTAGAATTACAACCCATATTATATATTAGCCGGATTGCTGCAGTGGAAGAATACTCTGCTTCCTCCGCGAGTGGAGGATGAGAGAATTAAATCAGAGCCACCAACGAGAAACCTGGAAGATTAGGGTTTAATTCCCGGTCTTATACCTTCAAAAGCTTTCTCAAAGAATGTCAATATCTGTTAATACACTTATAACATTTTTGACATCATAGCGATGTACTGATATATGATATCACTATCGCATAATAGTAGATAGGATTTTTCAGGTAAAATTTATAAATATTTAGGGAATATTTATGTACCAAAAATGGTAGACAGCACTCAGTGGTAGAACTACTAGCCCAATCAGGACCTACCTTACCACAAATAATATAATAATAACAATAAATGAAATGAATGAGTTTTGATAAAACTAAAACTTTTATATAGAGATATATTTTTTGTTTACAATTGTTACTTTTATTATCTTTTCACCTACTTTCTCAATAAAAGCAAAGTCTGCGTTGTTTCTGGCAAAAACAGTGTATCAGTTTGTGTCATACGTTGCAATGCAGATTCCATTACTGAACTGTCTTCCATTAGAACAGATTTGTCAACAGTAACAGTATCTCCACTTTCGCTTATTAGTTTGATGTAGTTTTCAAGAGATGAAGAGGACTCCATTTTGTAAATTTGATTAAATCTCAATCCAAATAATGATCCATTTCTTATGGTTATGATTTTTCTATTAAATTATATTATTAAATTTGAATGTATTGTTGGAAGTTATTGTATCGAAAAATTGAAATAACGCGAATGAAATTTTGGAATATTTTTCACCAATTTAACATTTATCTATAGCATATCGTTTCTATGAATGAATGGTTTTGTTTTTGTGATAGTATAACCATAGATAAACAATATTTACGGATCATACCATAGATCTTCCTGTTTTTATATACAGTTAAGTCTCTGTAGTCCGACACACTGCGAATCGTCGCGCCGCCCATGTGAAATTTTCATGTCACAACTTGTCGATGCGCGAGAAAGAGAAAAACTGACGTAAAGAAATTGTCAATCTATATTCGTTCGTTACTCAGGCTTATAGTCGGACAAATTTTTAAGTTCTGTACACTGATTACTGTAAAATAGTGTTTTTACTGTATGTGTTTGTTATTTATCTTTACATAATATCATAAATCGGAAAAATTGAAAAACAAAAATACAAGACATTGACTGTGGTCGAAAAGGCAGAAATAATTAAGAAACTTGAGAGAAAGTTTAGTGATTTGTCTTCGTTTTATGGTAACATAAATTGCTCAATTTTTCAAATTTCTCAGTTTATATTAACTGACAAAAAACAAGTTTATCAAAGGATTGATAAATATACTTTTTTTTTTCAAAATTAATTTTATTTTTTTTCACGAAATTAAAAAGTAAATTTTAAAATTACAATTTAGAAAAAAAAATAAAACAAAATGCAAAAATTCATTGTATTAACTTCTTAGTTTAGCATTTTCTTAGTTTCAAGTTGAAACAATGTTTAATACTATCTAATGTCTTATCTAGTTAGATGATTCATGAACTTATATAAACAGAAGTTTATATATAAGTTCATGAATCATCTAACAGGAGTTTATATTTGTTGGTCTATAGATTAATAGCAGTTCTTAGTAAATGAATATGATCTTACGTTAATATGTTAAGTAACCTTCACATCTTGAAAAATATCTCGGAAGATATTTTGGCAAATCATTCAAATTTCTGAGTACCTCTCTTCTACTAACGAACATTCGTATTTACCAACCTGAAATTTGAAAAAGTCCTCAAAGATTTAAATTAAAATGAGAGAAATATGCACTAGCAACCAATATAATGAAAATTTCTACAGTCAGTTGATATATATATATATTGTGATAGTGTTTCAAGATGACAGTGATCACAGTAAAACGTCTTGTCAGAGATATGATTAGAAATTTTCTTTAAATATAATAATTTTTTGCGTAATCGCCACCATCTTGAAATACTATCGTAATAGAATAACTAACTGCATAATTTTACACAACCTTGGTTGATTGAGCATAATACTATAACATTGTTTAAGATTATGGAAGAATTTTCGAAATTTCTGAAACTTCAAAATGAAAATTACGTTCGTAACTAGCAGAGCGCGTTTACATGGTAACAATCGTACAATTTAAACAATATAAACAATATATTTATTTAACATACGATCGAGACTTGTCCAAATAAATTAAATTTAGGACTTTAATCCAAATTCGTTTCAATATGAGTTCTTTTCCAGATGATGTGATTATCAAATGCATGGATGGAAAAGAAATTGGAGTAACAAAATCTAAATTAATTGATAAATGACCGATGCTAAGCTCCAACATTGTATCTACAAGTAATCCAACCAAACATACTCTGGAAATGTTATATCCATACGAAATTGTTGAACAATTTGTAATGTACGTATACTAACTAAACTTCAATTTTGAAATAAGAGTATATAGTTTAAGTTAAGCATAACAGTTACATTATTTTTAATATTGATATTTGAAAATATCTTTATGTACACATTTAGTTTTGTAGAAATAGGCGATCCATTATTAACTTCAATAAGAGAAGCATTTCAGTTGTACCGAATGAGCTTGATATATGAAATGGAAACAATGAAAAAGGAATGTTTTCTAGTTAACAAGACAAAATATAATCCCTGCAGTATTTATGAATTTGCTTGTCAGGTGAGAGATCATCATCTTCGCTATCTTTGCTGAAGAACGTTTGAATCTTCTTTTGAAGAAATATTTTCGAGTGAAGAGTTCCAGAATTGTAACGATATGATAATAATAACGTATTTATCACGACCCATCTATGAATATTTGACCGAAATAGATCTCTTCTTGGCTATTTATGAATGGTGCAGAAATCGCTACAGAAACCAGCAGTTACGAGAAGCGAATGTAATGACCAGTAGTATGCAATTAACCGAAGAAGAAGAAATAAGGAACATCATGGTTAACTATCTTCCTTACATCAGATTATTAGTATTGACACTCACCGAATTAGATCAGCATGTTTTCAATTTAAATCTATTAACACGTGAAGAAAGGGAAGGGATTCTTCATTATAAGATGACTGAAAATGACACGAGTCTTTTGCCAGATACCATTTGCAAGTCAGGAACTAAGAGAATTAATGATATCAATCATACTTTGTTTCGTTATTTGAATCGGAACGATTTTCATTTCTTATATAACAGAATAATGAAATTTTTTTGTGAAATTTTAGTAGATGAAGATTGTTTTTTAAATGAAATTGAATTACCTATACGAGAATTAACGAAGCTATAAATGTGAATTTGGAAAAAAGGAATATCACTCAGAATTTAATGTTACAAGATATATCTCTTACATGCTATTCGGAAGGGAAAGTAAAATTGCTCGAACCGTTATTCTTAACAATCGGAAATTCGAATAATATTCATATTAAGGATGATGCTCACTGTTTCATAACAGATGACATTTTTCGTAAGATCATTGAAAGAAAGAACCCAACCAGTAGAAAAAAATGGAATTATTTTTGTTTTAATGTCACTTTATATTTTTGAAAACCATAATAAAGTATAGAAGTCAAAAATAAGTTCTTTTGACATGCTATTTAAGTTTTTTTAATAGAAACTTATGATAAAATATATTTTTCAACCACTCGATACTTCCCAAGTTTAGTTTGCTCGTAATCTTTAGAAAATCACGATCTGTTGAATATGAAAGTCTTTTCACTCTCCAATTTGCAAAGGATTTTCTTCCAAGCAATTTGAGAGTCTCATTTCTGTGATATTTCATATTTTTTCTGCCAGTAATTGAGCAGAATTTTTTTGAGAATATGTATTTCATGTACAGCTACTCGTTATTGCCGCGGTAACCTTTCAGACCACCGTTATAAAGCGGATTACGATCTTTTCTTCACTTTTTATTGTCTACAAAAGCTTAAAAAACATATTTACTTTATTACTCATTAAGTGAGCAGTACTACTGGACTTAAAAAATTCGTCTAGATGCCGCGTTTTAAAGAATTCGCGTATTATCTAATGGGATACATATCAATACCACCTCTACTCAAAGCCTGATCGCGATGACGTATATTTTCCTTGACGTCATTATTCGAAGGCCATTCAATTAGAAGATTCTATTTAGAATTTCTTCTAAAAAGAATATTCTAATTGAATTTCTTCTAATAGAATTTGTTGATAAAGGTAATTAAAAGTTATAAGTTGTGTATTAAAATTACAAAATAATTTTAGTTCTCTACGTAGTATAAGTGCTACCTTCCTTTCTGTCGTGGGAATTATCGAAATGGTCCAAACGTTAGCAGATATTCTTTACCAAAAGACAAAGAGTTACATAAAAAAATGGATTTCAGTTATCCAAAGACGTAATTTTATTCCAACACGAAATACTAAGGTAAAAAATTTATATTGAATAAAGATACTGTGATTTTTTTCCTAGTAAATTTTACAGTTTTTTAATTTTTTATATGAAGGTATGTGAAACTGCATTTCTCATCATCTGATTTTGACTGAATCACCAGGCTATGATGAAAAACAGGACAATTGATCAGTGCACCAATAAAAAGAAATTGAGAAAAGGAGCAATTCCTTCAATTTTTCTCAAATTTCCATTTTTTTTTTCGATCAGCAGGAGAAGAATGTTTCAACACGTCACCAAATAATAACAAAATTTTACGAGAAAATAATTTCCTACAAGTGTTATGGTGGAGAGCATTCAAGCAAATGAACAATATATTAACTGGTTAAATCAAAAAGATGATGATCAGTCCTTCCAGTATTCTGATTATGGTAATATACATAGTGGCTGGAATGGAAATGTTCTCACTGCTTCATTTAAGGCTTTGAAAAAACTGCATTACATTGAAAATAATTCATTGATAAAGCATGGACATGATTTGAAGTTTGAAGGCATTATCTTCTTCAGTAATGAAAACACAAAATGTTGCTTTACAAATATTTAATAGATTTGTGTCATATGGATTGTATTCATTGGGTGCTGAAAATAATATTACAAATTTTGAAAGCATAGCCAAATTAATTGATTAAGTCAGTACTTGGTAGGAGTACTGACTTGGTTAGTAGTTGGAAATTATGAATGTTAAGACTTCTTTGAAGGGCATTAGGAAAAATATATGGAACCATTACAAATTCACCCACAGATGTTAAAAATATCTTTCTTAATGAATTTATAGATTGGCTTGATACATGGGAGAAAATTGACTGTAAAAATGGCAAATTAACAAAAGAAACTCACCAGGCTCTAAAGCTAATTACTTACTGTTTGCTTGAATTATGTAATTATTTCATAAGAGAGTTGGGATTACAATACATATTACCAGGCAAGATTCAGACTGATTCAGTTGAAGAACGATTTGGGAAGTATAGGAAGATGGCAGGAAGGCAATATCACATTTCTATTCGACAATTATTTGTGACAGAAACGAAGTTGCGCAACCAAAACAATATAAAGTGTGAATTACCATTTAAGAAGCAAGTAATATGCATTAAAGTAATGGATGATGATGTTGAGTGGAATGAAAATATTAATTTATCAAAAACATTAGATAATCGAAAGGTTAACCTGAATATTGTAGTTGATGATGCAGATTTTCAATTAATTCAAAAGCATTTTAATGTGCTTACATGTTTGGGAGGTTATCGTGCATATTCCATTTTGAAAAAAAACTAATATTCTGCAAACAAATTTTAACTATAGCATTTTAATGTGCTTACATGTTTGGGAGGTTATCGTGCATATTCCATTTTGAAAAAAAAAACTAATATTCTGCAAACAAATTTTAACTACTGTTGAAAAATTCATTGTAAGCATGAAATGATTCACACGTTTGATAGGGGTGGACTCACTTATCCAAAAAAAATGGTTGTAAATGCTGTGATATATACATATGTAATCATAAACAAAATTGTATCATTTCACGAATGTTGGTTTTTGAGCCTTGAAATCAAAGAAAATTTTTGACGAATTATACATTTGGCAAACTGTTTGAGGATGATTTTGTTTTCAATGATCCTTATTGTGAACAAGGTCATGATACTGAAAATACAATGATGATGATTTTATGGACTTCATGTAATATATTTCTGAAAAAGTTTTGTTTAATGAAGAATGATACAAATTGTTCTAAAAAGAAAAAGAAACTTGAAATTCTTGAATATGCTAAATAAAAAAATTCTTTTATTTGTTTATTTAATTATATTGCATTTTGATCAATAAAATTTTCATGTTAAAATTTTGTAAATTGATTGTAAGATGATGATACATTCTAATTATGATAATGAGTTTATACATGCTGTATATATGTATTTTTCAGCTTCATATAGGACTACTTTATACAGAGAAACGAATATTATTGATATATAAAAGAAAATCATAAAAACCACAAAATAAAAATATAAACTTCTGTATTTTCGTTATTATTTTATCGATTAAATTAAATTAACTTCCATGCAAACTATATCTACGAATGGCCTACTGCTGATGACGTCACAAACTCCGCGATCAGGCTTTGAGTAGAGGTGTTCGATCCGGAATCGAACCTTTTGTAAAGGTTCGATTCCGGATCGAACTTTCAGTTTTTACGATATTTCTGGGTCTGGCACATTTATGTGTTAATTTATGTTTTATATATTTGTTCTAAGTATTATTTTTTAGATAATTTACAATTTCAAATATAGAATAAAAACATGGTATATAATTGAGTAGTGCCATAATGCCAGATGTGCCATTATTTATTAATACTTCATATGTTATTATTTCAAACTACATATTTATTGAAGTGGTAGATCTATATTAATAGGAAGATAATTGAACCATATTTCGTATAAAATATTTATATATTTTTGCTCAGAAAAATAAACTGTGCACTCGGGATATTATTTGCCAGTATACTTACCTAATTTCCTTAAGCACTATAATTGGATGGCTTGAAAAATAGTTGCACTCATTCGAAGTCTATATCATCTATTTAGTGTGCGTAGTTTCCTAACAGAGTTAAGTTAAATAAGAGGATTGTATGGCACGCGGAATTTTAAGTATTGGATAAAAGGTAAAATCTATTGATTTAGTTGT
The DNA here is from genome assembly GCA_000484575.1 of Olivierus martensii. Lineage (NCBI taxonomy): Eukaryota > Metazoa > Arthropoda > Arachnida > Scorpiones > Buthidae > Olivierus > Olivierus martensii. Next base: position 13,536 of record AYEL01089343.1, on the reverse strand, counting down.
GAAATTTTGTGTATAGATTTTAATTCTCTCTATTTTCCATACTTTCGAAAAATGTTCAGTCATCAGATATTAAATTTATTTATATGGTTATTGTTGTACTATTTTTTGCAGATCATTTAAAAACGTTTCGTCTTATATAAATTATTATCCGTTGTTGATTAATAATTATTTCCCATGTTTTCTGCAATATGGAATCATGCTATTGCAATGCATAGTTATGTTTGTTAGATTACGTTAGTTTGATTATGGCGCCATTTTCTCATGGGATATTCTGTATCTGGCCACTCATAGAACCCATTACAGGCAGACCAACACCCATGATGAGGTAATACGGATGGTTGAAGATGAGGTTCAACGGGCCGGGCCTGGACCCCACCTCAAAAACTAGAGTGGTGAGACGCGAATCCTCCAGAATGGTAAACCACAGTTGGCATACGTGTATCTCTTGAGATATTTTTGATATAAAAAGCATTTCTAATAATAACACAAGTACTTATTCAAAGCATTAATAAAAAACAACGTTAAAGAAATAGCTAATGATAAGTGCACATTAACTTTTGAATTGCATTAAATTATCTTACCTGCATGTTAGATTTCATTATCTTAATTACATAATTTCTTATAAAATTTAATAACACAAGTACTTATTCAAAGCATTAATAAAAAACAACGTTAAAGAAATAGCTAATCATAAGTGCACATTAACTTTTGAATTGCATTAAATTATCTTACGTGCATGTTAGATTTCATTATCTTAATTACAAAATTTCTTATAAAATATCATCATTAGTAATATAAAAATCTTTGATAATTTTTTGTTGTTGTTCTTAAGAATGTATGAGAAATAATAATTTTTTTTATACGTAAGTAATTATAGGGCTATAATCTTTACTTTTAACAAAATATTTGAAAGTATTTCTATGTATTGTGTATAATATATTACCGTGATAATAAATATTAATATTTTATAAAAAATGATGAAATAATTAAATTTTCAGAAATTTATACATGAAAACGTGATTAACTTGACGCGAGTTGATGTTATAGTGTACTACATAATTTTTCGGAGGATTTATTATTATATCCTTTTTTTGATGTGTTTTCAATTTACAATTAGAATACCTATTTATAATACAGAATAAATAAGGAATATTTTTTTTTTTAAATTATTATTTCGCGTTAATTTAGGAGTCTAAATTTGTGAAATTTACGCACTTGTTTTCAAGATTAATAAGAAATTTATTATTACAGAAAGGATAATCTATTTATGATCTATTTTTTAGATTTCTGGAGAAACAGAATTTCGCGATGTACCTCTTGGAATAATGTTTTTGATATCTATAGAATGGCAAAATCTTACGAGATAAAGAATTTGCTAGTTTCCTGCAGAAAGTGTATGGTATTGTAAATAAATGTTCGTACGGTATGCAAAATTCATGATTTTACGTGCCACAAATGAATCGATTCCTTCAATATCATTATTGTATAGAATTCGATGATAAATCAGAGATTTTTTTATTGTTTTTCTCCTCACTCTTCTCATTTGGGACACGAAACCAATCATATTTATTTGGCAGAAGACGGAAATCTGGTGTATTCTTCTTCACAAAAACGAGAAAATTTTTAGGAGGGAAGAGTTCATTATCCTCTGATTATTGATAAAATTAAAAAAAATGTTAAATTTAAACAAATCAGGGTCTTAACCTTCCCATTCAATTAATGGCAGAAACAGGGATGTACGTATAGTTTTAGTATAAATTATTTTATATTTATTATTCGTTAATGTACCTTTTCATGCAAATCAGATTTTCTGTAATTTCTAGCTGAAATAATGTATCAGTTTGCGGGATGAATTCCAATGCAAACGCTATGACCGGATTAATTTCCATTAAAACAGATTTATGAAAAAACCCGTCTCCACTAAGGCTGGATTCACACTGGCCTTGCGACAGCGATCTCGACCACAACCGCGACCGTTGCTATAGAAACAATCCCATCAGGCCTTGTTTCCCGACTCTTTACTGCGACCACGACAATATTCAACTCGCTGAATATTGTCGTGGTCGCAGTGGATGCGTCATTACAGTAGCCAATAGAGAGGAGGCATTTGGCCATCTGTTACGAATTGTATGCTACATCAGCTCTTATTGGCTGTTGTGGTGTGTGGTCTCAGACTACGACCATGACTAACAACTTGCGGCCGCCTGAGATACTGAAGTTTTGTACATGTCTTGTTTATAAACAATAAAGGGTCTAGGACTATCACTGTAAAAATTCCTTCCTGCGGCACTGATTTTAAAATTGTCTAATGTTATAAAAGTTATTAATAAAAAGAAAGTAAAATCGCAAAGATTATTAAATTTATTCTTATTATATTATACAAAATTTATTGAGTTTTTTTTTTTTCAATTTTGTATAGGCCAGTATTTATATTGAATATCATAAAACATATACAAAATTGAATATCATAAAACATGCTTTTCGTTATATACTCGTATAAGTAAAGCCATTAGGGAATACAAAAATAATTTGTTTGTTTACTAGCTTTCTTGAAATTTACCAAAAGTTTTACAATTCTCTTGTTTGGCTTGAAGTTCCAATATTCAGAGAATCCACATCCACATCTTTATTTCAAACATTTGAACAATGTTTACGGATACAATAAAGAGAATTCACGACAAAAAAAAAAAAAAAAAAATCATTGGAGGTACATATTTTCAGTCAATAAGAAAAAAAAAAAAAAAAAAAAAAAAACAGTCAGAACTTCGATGCTGGTGTGCAGCGCTGGCTCAAAAGTTTGTGTTGTCCTGAAATATTAGTTTGGGTCCTCATATAATTGATACATCAAAAAATATTAATTAACTTTTTGATTTGCAATCAGTATAATTTATTCGTTTTGGTGAGAAATAAATTTAATCTTGCCCAGGAATGTAGTTGGTGACTTGTATAACAATAAAATTGTAGTAAAAATGTTATTTTTAAATTGCAGCTCTTTCAATTTATAAAAATCTACTTTGCTACACTTAGAATTGACCTTTATGGTGTGGAGAATGAAATTGCAATAGTTTGTTATAATTGCCATGTGTAGCTGATAAGAACTAAATTCTGAACAGCTACCAGTATAATACATACAAAAATTCAGATTAATCTGATTTGAATTAATAATTCGTGATTCAGATGATTTTTAGTAATAAACAGATCTGAAGACTACGATGATAGAAAGATCTAAATGCTTTCTATGTGAACTCCTTAATATTTATCGTGCTATAGATTTATTACTACTTGTTATTCTTTCTTTAATAAGAAAATATGTAATAATTTATCAATATATTTTGGAATATTTAACTTATAAGATAGGAATTATGTGTGTCTGTATGTTGCCAACAACTGTAGAACCAATTATCAGATTTTCATGAAATTCAGTAGTAATATTCTACCATTAAAGGTCATCTCGATATTGCATCCTTTAATCCTATAGGTTTGAATTTTATTTTTATTATTGCCACTAGATGACGCTAAATGTTATCAGTGTTTAAAGTACTGGATGTGTTAGACTAAGATATAACTTACTTGCATTACTTAACGCGTTATTCTTTCTTTAATAAGAAAATATGTAATAATTTATCAATATATTTTGGAATATTTAGCTTATAAGATAGGAATTGTGTGTCTGTATGTTGCCAACAACTGTAGAACCAATTATCAGATTTTCATGAAATTCAGTAGTAATATTCTACCATTAAAGGTCATCTCGATATTGCATCCTTTAATCCTATAGGTTTGAATTTTATTTTTATTATTGCCACTAGATGACGCTAAATGTTATCAGTGTTTAAAGTACTGGTTGTGTTAGACTAAGATATAACTTACTTACACTACTTAACACTTAGCGCCATCTATCGTCAATATCTAACACAATGTCTTCAATGTCCTGACGTGACATCATTGTGGCATAAGAATGAGCGACGTCACGATAATGTTGCGTCGCCTCAATGGTGACGTCATCTTAACATCTATGCCAATTAAATCAAAGTTAAAATTAGACGCAGAAAGATAATGGATTCCAAATGCTACTAGGTAAATGAAAAATAAAGGACACATACGGAAAGTATGCGATTTTTAGTTCTTTCTGGAACCTCTTGTTATTACTATAATATTAAATTTTTATATGAAAGTTAATATTGTAGTGGATTTGATATGAACTGTAAACGACCATATTTATCACGAATTTATGATAGATTAAATTCCAATTTCTGTCGTGAATGAACAGTTAGGATGGATTAAATCTTGAACTACTTTATTTACGATGGATTAAATCTGGAATTATTGAACTTACGATGGATTAAATCTCGGATTTCTGTCACGATGATTTCTGACATGATGAATACCGAAATCTCCAGTTAATCATTATCTACGAAACTTTCTTTGATTCTCCAGTTTCGATAATTTTATTCTAGAGTCATATATAAACCTATACTATAAATCAATTCATTCAGAATAATAAATATGCATTCATTAAATATTTAGTAAATAATCTGGCGAAAATACCAGGATAAAAAACAAAATTAAGATATTTTGAATCGAAATTTGTTTACACTTTTGGTTGATTGTATAATATTTATTTAAAATTAAAATAATTTTTATATTGTATTGGATAAACAGACATCTTTCGAATATCGTGATATGGACGGTTCATATATAAAAGTGGTGCAAGTCCATTTTTCCTTTTGTCGAGATATTTAAGTATTTACATTTCTTTCAATTGAAAAATACTGATAAAGTCTAAAAAGCTTAAAATAATTTTTATATTGTATTGGATAAACAGACATCTTTCGAATATCGTGATATGGACCGTTCATATATAAAAGTGGTGCAAGTCCATTTTTCCTTTTGTTGAAATATTTAAGTATTTACATTTCTTTTAATTGAAAAATACTGATAAAGTCTAAAAAGTTTTTCCTGCTTCTATAAATTTAAATATATATAAATTCATTATACAAATGATGTTTATGAAAATTAACTAAATCAAATATTATTTTTTTGGAGAGGCGTTAAAGGACGTACATCATTTTCATAATTATTAAATTGTACAAATCATAAAATTTTATTTAATGATTTATACAATTTAATAAAATTTCACTTGAATTAAACTATTGCTAAGTTCGGCTTTGTTTATAAATAAGAACAAGACACAAAATTCTATTGTTTAATTCTCAATATTTTTTTACTTATTGTTAAATTAGATTATGTTTATAGGTTTTGGTTTAGATAATGTTTTTCAATTTGGATCATTATGTAGAAATGTTTTGAAATATTCACGATACATATAACATCACATTCTTACATTTTTTGAATGTAAATGGATCTAGCATTTTCATATAAAAGTATTAGTGCGATATTTCCAAACCTTGATGATCTCCCTCCTCTGGGTTTGTGATAAACTGAAGTTTTAAATTCCGTCTCCTCCATCGATGTTTTATACAAAATAGTAGGCCTATATGGAGCACTTCTGCCGATTTTATTTGGTTTTTATAGTGTGACGGTTCAATGAGAATTGAGAATGAAAATTAACAATTTAAATTTTAGTAGGTTCATAACAGCAAGTATATTGTGGAATCGTATTTAGACAATATGTCCACACATTTTTATATGCATGATTAAATGTTTCAATGTTCGAGAATGCAGAGATCATGATTAGATTTTTTTTTATAAAAGTAGATTTTCGCATTGCATGACAAGTCTAATTTAAAATGCCATATTTTTGCTTCTTACTTAGTTTTACTCAGTGTTTAATTAGACTACAAGAAACAGACTTCACTACTTTCATCATAAATGATTATGCTGTTTTATTTACTAATAAATTTTCGATTGATCAAACCATATATATAAATTTTAATATATAAACCGTAAAATGTCTATAAATAAAAGTTCACACTAAATTATATCTAACTATTATTGTTTTCTCAATTTTTTCCAAAAATAGATTTATACCACTTTCATAATAAACAGTCTATATATTGAATGATCTTTACCAATGTTACTGATAGAATGATGACGCTACTAGTTCCAGCGCCTCCTGCGAATTTTGTATTTTCAGAGGAACTAAATTTTAATTTTTTTCTTAATTTATTTTTTTAATTATTTTTTCAAACCAAAACCTTTGGTTGTCGCATAAATCGGAAATTTAATATTTTTCAATGGTTTCATATTTGTTAAAATCAGTTTAATGATTCAACCTCAAAAGAAATATGAAAGTTTACACACATATATACACGTTACACTATTGATACATTATTGATATGGTTTCATATTTGTTAAAATCAGTTTAATGATTCAACCTCAAAAGAAATATGAAAGTTCACACACATATATACACGTTACACTATTGATACATTATTGAAATATATTATATTGATTATAAGATTCTAATTTCCTCATTTTTTTAAATAATACAATAAAATTCGTTAAAATTCTGATAACCATTGTTATTATTAAATTCCTTGAGTGAGGGATGCTTACTTTTTCAATAGACAAAATATGATTACTGATTATTAAAATTTCAACAGTTGCCTCTTATATTTGATCAGATACTTGTAATATAAGACACCCGATTAAATTTAGACCATTAATTAGTTTTAGTGCAAAGATGTATCAAATGTGTGAACCGGATATCATATCAACATTATACTAGATAATTTCCAAACTTTATCAAGATGATTTCTATTTCTGAATCCATGTCTTAAAATTTTTCCAAAGAAGTGATAGCATTAGTCGTGCCAGACAAAAAAATTATATAATTAAATAATAAGGATTAAATTTATTTTTATCTTCCTGAAAATTAAACTAATAAAAACTATATTTATTGGATATATATTAGTAATTTTCTGTATCTTTCATGGAAGTGAATAATATAGAATAGAAACTTTTATGAAAATATATCTTTTAAAATGTCATGAAGACATATAATTTTGTGACAGAAAGATATTTTGATACTTTTTTTGAATTAGTGAAAATAGGTAAATTTAATTAAAACAGTAGAATGTCAATTGTGTACTTATTAAATTAATTGAAGTGGAATGACTAGATCTCATGTTATCATGTTACTTGTCATTAAATTGACATCACTTAGGAAAGCTTTCTAATGCCCTGATATCATTAAAATGTCATCAAGTCATTAGGAAGTCTATATTCATAAATAACACAACTTAGATTCTTAATTTTTTAAAGAGTTTTCTATTGATCTGCCTTTTAAAATGTTGGTATTGGCGAAACATCTTAAAATAAATGCGAAAAATATTAAAAAATAAATAAAAATAAATGCTCAATAACTCATACTTGTGAAGTGAGTTTTTATTACTTCAAAAATCGTAAAAATTTAAAAACTTCAAAAATAATTTAACGATTCCGCACCAAAATTCAGAATTTGATACCGAAACTTACAGGAAATTTTGAATTATAATGCAATATCTATCGAATGATAAAACTCGTTGTTAGTTGTATTTTTTGACGAATATATAATAGATTTTTTTTTATAAATCTAATTTATTGAAAAATGTTTATTTTTAAATTACAGAACATTAATTATTTATCATATTTTATGCATGTAAATTATTATTCATAACAACAACAAAATAATAATAATAATAAAATATTGACATCATATTTGTGTGAGTTAGGCTTTTCAACATTATAATGAACATAAAAACTAAAAAACGGGAAATACTTAAGAATATTGACGAAGAAATGAGGATAGTTTTATCACATATTAGACCTAACATTGCTCAAATCTGCAAAAGACAATTAGCTTAGGTATCGCATTAAACTTGATTTAAAAACAGGGGCGGACTGGCCATAAGGGCGTTCTGGCAAATGCCAGAAGGGCCGGTGCTATCGTAACAATATGGACCGGCAGCCGACGAATCGATTTTTTTATGTCATGCACAGCGCTTTCAATATATTGTATATCTGTTTCAGATTGCTCTTCATTCATTTTTATTCAAATTTATCAATATTTTAGTATTTGCACACATATGAACACTTGTCCTTTAGGTAATTATTTTTATTTTGTCGTTAAAATTTGTTTTGTAAAAAATACTATGTATTTAATTTATTTAATATATATTATAGATATATCGTCGCAAGGACGTTAATATATAAAAATAAAATAATGACAGGAGTATTGCAAAAAATTAAAAAAAAGATTCTTCTTCATTCATTTTTATTCAAATTTATCAATATTTTAGTATTTGCATACAAATAAGGACTTGTACTTTAGGTAATTATTTTTATTTTGTCCTTAAAATTTGTTTTTTAAAAAATACTGTGTATTTAATATATATCACAAATATATCGTCGTAAAGATATAAAAATAAAAGAAAGACAGGAGTATTACAAAAATATTTATAAAAAATTATTTAATTTTTTGAAATAATCCTACAGTAAGACCCCGTTTAACGCTGTTTCAATATAACGCGGTTTTTCGAATTCTGTATTTTTTATTGATTCACTGTTTTTCAAACTGTTACACTTACATAAATCCGAAATCGCACTAATCTGTTGCTTTGATACTCCTATTCTGTCTCGCAATGCGTTTGATATCAGTTGAGTGCAGTACATACGAAAGTCTGCTGCGGTCACAGTTCACATTTATGATCGTTCATCAACGTTATTTTACAGTTAAAGTTTAGCCACTATTACGGAAATTATGGATCAGTTTATACAAAATGATTCAAATTTTGACAGATGTTCAAAGGCAAGACGAAGTGTCATGGATGCGATGTCTTTCTGTCGACAGTTGCTTGCTGAATGAAAGAGGAAAAGGCAAACGATTTTTGGTTAGATGATTTTTAACGAAAAATCAAAAAGTGCTGTGTCAATGAGGCTTCCTCATCACCAACATAAATTATTTACTCGAATATTTTTGATTTTCGTTAATGATTTACGAATACAAATCGACATTAGCAATTAGATGACTTCTTAACGAAAAAACAAAAAGTGTCAAATGAGGAAGAACTTCCTCATCTTTTGTTAGATGATTCTTAACAAAAAAACAAAAAGTATCAAATGAGAAGAACCTTCTTCATCATGCTTAATGAAAAAACAAAAGTATCAAATGAGAAAGAACCTTCCTCATCTTAGATGAGTTCTTAACGATAAAGCAAAAAATGTCAAATGAGGAAGAATCCTTCCTCATCACAAACATAAATTATTTACTTGAATATTTTTGATTTTCATGAATGATTTATGAATACAAATCGATATGAGCAACAAAAATGTGTATAATTAATGAAACACAATAGTAATAATACATGTTACGAAATAAAAAAAAGGTATGTATATTTTTTTATTCACTGTCCCGTTTCACCTATTCCCATTATTTACATGTTAAAATAACCCTGTTTAACGTTGTTTCATTTAACGCTTTGTTTTCTTGGAACGTATCTCCCGCGTTAAACAGGGTCTTACTGTATTTTTTTTTTCTTTATCTTACGGCAAAATGTCCTTGCGACAATATATCCGTGCGGCGAAGTGTCCTAATACCAAGTCTAACTAGTGGGCCGCTGTCAGGATAATGTCAGAACCGAAAATATGTCCCAGTCCGCCCCTGTTTAAAAATGTTCCATCTTCCAAAAAGAGTTACTTACAGTTCTTAAGAATATATGTTTTTTTTAATTAATGTTTTTTTACTGTTATTTAATGCGTAATATATAATTTTTAGTAAAATATATATTCGTGTATATTTTTGTTGTTTGTTTAATGATCTTAGTGATATAGTGTTCCGCAAATTTTCTTTACAATCAAAAGTGTTCTGTGACGTCGAAAAGGTTAAGAACCACTGGTTCAAATCTTTGATTTTATTAAGTTTTTAAAAATAAATTATTAAGTGAAATCATATTGAAAATATTGACTAAAGTAAAATGAAGATATTGTAATTGTTATTTTATTATTTCTTTTCTTGCATCACGGATAAAAAGTTCATTAAATGAATCATATTTTTATTTATTTTTCTTTTACATATCAATGAAAGAAAACGGGGAAATATATTGTAGTGCTAGGAAAGATTTGTTAAATTTTATGATTATCGAAATAAAACAGAAAAAATTTATAAATAATCTAGATTTAAAATCATATTTATCATATTATAGATATTAAAACATAATTATATATAATAAATAATTTAATATATTAAATATTCAAAAACATAATCGTTTCCATGAGTCTTGTAAAGTCTCTGTTAGCTCTGTTAGTCTAATTTTTCAAAATGTTTGTATGTAGTAATTTTTCTGTTTTGAAGTCCATAATAAATTCTTTTATTTATTTTTATAGAATTTAATTATTGTTAAAATATTATTATAACTCTTTAATCTAGATTAAACTTTGTGGAAAAGTTGCTAAGATAAATAATTCTATAGCATTTGTGACGTAAGTTGAAATAAAAAAAAAAAAAAACAAATTTAAAGATAGTTAAGTCATCATATACTGAATTAATCAGCTGAATTCTGTTTATGAATAGAAATTTTCATGAAAGGATTATTGTATTCTTTAACATTTCTATGAATAAACTTTAAAAAATAGGAAAATTTACAATAAACATCTTACTTCTTTCATTTTTTTAAAGTTTGGACTCAGATTTAACTAATCGTTTGAAATATTACAATATTTATTGTTAATAATAATAATAGCAATGTTTGTATGTCTGTCGATGGTTACAAAACTGTGACGAGGTCCTAAAAATTCGGCAGTATACAACTTGATCGTAGGCATTGGAATGTCAATCAGATTAAAATCATCAAGGATATCTTGGCGACTGTGATGGATGATTTTTGTTCGAATTTCTGTATTTAGATGCTGGAGAATGTTTAAGTTTTGAATATTATTAAGATTAAAATTAAAATTCTGAGATATATCACAGGATTCTACAGATGAGATATACGTCATTATTATATCGTGCAATATTCGGCATCATTTGATATGTGATGTTCGGCTATGCGACAACCCTATGATGAAAAGAAAATACGAAACCCGAAACGTTTTATGATGACACAATACATAACAATAAGTGTCATCTCAGAAATATAATCATGGGAACCTCACGATGACATAAGATGATGTAACAGTAGATACGATTGTCATATACAAATAAAGAAAAATTATCTGCCAAAAATATCTAGTCAGCATCGGGCGACTCGGCTATTGCTTAAATAATTATGAAAATTAATGTAACTGATTTTTTTTATTCTTTATTTGTATAAAATATTTATTATTCAAGAAATGCTTAAAGTGAATAATTAATAATTAATTCTGTTATTTTTGTCTTATAGTTCGATTAATAATCCCAGTATTTCATAATTATTTTTAAACAAATAGGAATTCGTAAATAAAATTGGCCCGCTCAATATAATTCACGTCGACTAAAAATAAACCTGTAAATACCGTATAAAAATTCATTTTTAGTTTACATACAGGATATCAAATCCATCATGATATTTATTATAGCAGTATTATATCTTGGACGTAAATTTTTAAATTCCATCACATCAATCATTCATTCTTTTCAGTCTATAAAATTTTCAACATATTAATTTTATCAGAATTCAAATTAAAATGTCCGTGTTAAAATGTGGAATTTCATCAATTATAGAAGTGATTTTCCCCTATCAATATATATATAATATATATATATATTAATTTAATTTTTTTCAATGGCCGAATTTTTCTAAAAACGCAATCATTTGAGATTTTATCAACTTGAATAAATTCTTGGTCCGTTAACTTTTAATAAGTTTTTATTTTTATATTACGAAAATGCATAATTATGTGCAGTATTTATCATATGTAAAAATTAAGCTAAAAAGAAAATATTTTCTCTTAAATTTCAAAGAAACTGGTAAACAAACAAACTAGTTTGCCTCAAAGAAACTTGAATTCATTTTCAACCTTTCTGTCTTAATTGTAGAAGCAATAAATTGTATTAAGCAGGATATATAAATACATCTTATTTTCTACATTCTGCTATTTGAATTACGAATAGTAAAGGTTTATCATGCTCTTAATGAATATATGCTAAATTCTATTTAAAAATAGATAAAATTTACTTCTGCACGATGATATTCCTAAAATTTTTCTTCTTGTTTTGATAACTAGATGCTCTAGGCATCTAGGGAAATTCATATATATTTAAATTCAAAAGCATTCATCACGTTCATTTGCATTTTGTATATTCAAATTTCTTGGTAAGTTTAAATTAGTCTACAGAAAAGGCAGAAAAGCATTGTCAATAATATCAAATTAGACATTGAACTATAGGCAACATAAGAGAACACGTGTTTGCGAATAGAAATGAACTTTATTCAATCTCAGTATTTTAATCAAATTTATTAAATCAGTATAATTCTCATATAACAACTCCTTGCATGACATTTCAGAATATCCCTTCGTCGATAAATATATTAGAGAGTCGTAATTTGAATGTAAACTTGTTCAATGTTCGAAGTCTGTTGCTTGACGTACAGAGATGCTGCTAAAGTTCGACATGGAGAATATAAAGTACATACAAATAATTTGAATATATTTCGTATTCTGCATATAGATCTTTAATAATAATAATATAATTATAACTTTGTAAGTATATACAAAGTATAGTATTCATTAAGGCATTGTTCGATATTTTAATGAATAATTTGATATTTGAGGAAAGAGAATAAATCTTGATTTTCAGTCTTTTTCAAATAGTTAATTAAATGGGTTTCTTATACAGTAAAATCTCGATAATTAGAAATGGTTGGAGCAGAGATCGCCTTGAACTAATGGCAGACTGGCTGTGAAGAGAATGTGGAAAATTTCACAGGAGCTAGGTTGCGTGCAGACGAATTTAAAAAAGCATTATAATACATTTTTAAATTTAGTAAATACTCTTCTAAAAGCAAAAGTAAATGGCAAATCATCGGGTAAGATTCTTGCGATATTTCAAACTGAAAACATCTGTAACTACTAAAATGTATAATAAAACTGTTTATAAGATTCGGAAAAATCCACTTATTTTTTAAATTTATGAAAACATATCATATATCTATTTATAGCGTGTGTAAATTAACGATTATCGTGAAGTTACACGAAAATTTTTAATATATATCTATTTATAGCGTGTGTAAATTAACGATTATCGTGAAGTTACACGAAAATTTTTGAAAATTTTTAATTTTTTTCAGAAAATTAATGTCGCGAAAGAGAAGCGAATTGGATTTAATTTATCCAGTTCTAAAAATATTAATTTTCCAAAAATATTCATGCAGTTTATATATATTTTCAGTCAAAAACCATTTTATAATACGTTACCAAATAAAAAGTACGCTATTTGAATGCTTTAGGAATTTTCCACATTCAATTTTAAGTTAACAATCCTTGTTCCAGTTAAACAAAATTAAAAATTCTTTTTTTTTTTTTAATTTTTTATGAAATATTCGCTTATTAAAATATTTTATATATTCATATCTTTTTTCTTTTAGATAAATATTTAAATAGAAAATTTTATTTCTA